>JAAEAF010011436.1:0-18747 GCA_011037195.1 Triatoma infestans
AAAATACAAGATGACGAAATAGTAAATTATTTAATGGATTTGGTAAGTTGCATTTTATTTTCTCTTTAATAACTAACTTGCCTGCTGGTGTTAAAGATAATAGAGTGAGTCAAAACACATTTTAATTATTGGCATTTTGCCCTCAAATTGGGAAATTTTATTAACTTTAATTGGCTTCTACATTATTCATACAGCTGTAGGAAACTAAACCAAAAACTTCACGTGGGGAAATGACAGCAACTGCCAAGAGGACTCTTGACAAGGTGCAGTGGTTCGCATGCGTATGCATTACGGGGGCTATGACGACTTGTCCCACTGCTGGGATTTGAGATTATCCAAATCTGTCACCTCTGCACTTTGCGGTGGAGAGGGCGGCTAAGCGAGCCCTCCTCAGGATTTTTAGGGAAAACACGGGAAAAGGAGAGAGGCCTGAATGCTAAGGAGCAGTCATCACTACCTACAGGCTCCCTCACCTGGAACCTCCCCAGGGATGGTATGACTAAAAAATACAGTTTCTTTAAGAACTGTTCTTTGAAGCTGGATACCAAGAAAAAGTGGAGCAGTGGATCCTCTCTGGCGGGTATCAGAGAATATGCCTTTAAATGGGGTACGGTCGGATCTAAGACCCTCGGGGGAACTCGAGCGGGGGTGTTTGGGCTAAATGCCAAATACTCAGAACCCATGGGTAAGTTTCCCAGCATCTTCCAGGCGAAAATATATGCAGTTGGGTGATGCGTTCAATTCAACCTCGATAGGAAATATCGAAACCAGGAGATTGTAATCTTTTCCGATAGTCAGGCAGCCATTAGAGCACTGAGCTCCTATGTTTTATCAGCTTTAAAATGGTTTGGGAATGCCTAGGCAAGCTTAATGATCTGGGCAGGGAGAACAAAATCACCCTCGTTTGGGTGCCAGGGCATATTGGCATTGAAGGGAATGAGATGGCCGACGCTCTGGGTCTGGGTCTTGAACCAGCCCCATACCAACTACACAATATTTTTTCACCCCCAAAAAATTGATTTTTAATAGTAGTTCTGTATATTGTGGCGTTAAATTTCAAATATTATAGAAGGGTTGGTTCCAAGTTATTGGCGCTCTTTTCTGGACTATAATATAACCACCTCTTTTACCTGCCTAGATAGGTACACAGTGTTCAAATTATAAACTTTAGAAAACACTCAATACAGTATAGAATGCACAATTTTTACAACAGAAAGCTAGTTATCAAATATTTATTTCAATTTCGAAACTTCAGTTTAATTAATAGCATATAATTAATTTGTATTATCTATGGTTTTATCCAGCATAGCGTGTTTCATTTGTTAGTTCTGACTGGTTTCGGATTTTCTTGCAGTGCCAGAAAAAGGCTATCATTTTGTGTAGAAGATAGTTGACTTAAATTTTATGTTTCTGTCATGCATCATACTACGGGGAGGTTATATGGTTATAGTAGTGTACGTCAATGCTCCGCGACCTTTTTCTGCCTAGGGCACAACAATGTTCTTCCCCAAATTTCAAGGCACACTAAAAGTAAATATGTATATATAAAATTGGAATGTATAAAAATATTACATAATTTTTTTTATGTGATTACATATACATACATAACTTAAGAACTACACTTATATAACGTAATGTAAAAAAAAAGGGGGGGGTAATTAATGTGATACCTGAGCTTGTTTCAATGGAACACAAATGCTTTATATTGGGCTCGATATTTGAAAGTGCATCCCGAAGTTCTTGATCAAGACCTTTTAAGCACGACAACTTATTATTTTTTTAATTAATACTAGAGTTGAAAAAACTTTGTCTACATAAATATGTATGTCGTTGAAAATGGGGAATAGAATTGAAATAGCGTGGTCTACAATCCGACGATATTCTTTCCTAACCGAAATCCACAAAAAGCATCTAATGGAACATCAGCAAAGTGAAGTTTTAGCATCCCGTCGTTACACAATTCAATAAATTCCTCTCGAATTTGCAGAGAAAGTGCATCTGCAGAATTTATAGCATTTGCAAAATGATTTCGAATCCAATCGTATTGTTCCATATTAATTGATTAAAAATAGTGATCAAATTTATTCACCACTTTTGGTATTATTTATTTATTATACATGGCGGGCCACTGGTTGCGAAGCACTGGTATATGTAACCATATAACCTGATCCTTAGTCTGAGCCAACCAACAAAATGACACATGCTACGATGGATAAAATCATAGAAGTGCTTATCCAAATCCTACGAATCAAATCACATATTCATCAATTTTTGTTTTATTAATAAAGAAATTATACAAGAAGATTCCAAATCAAATAGTTGAAAATATGTGGCGAAGAATCTTTTACTCCGTTGAAAATAAACCTTTACCACCAGGTTTACCAGATTTTCTAGAAAGAGGAAGGATAAGGGAAGTGGCTAAGCTTTATCATTTGCAACCATATAGGGTCCTCAGACAGTATACGCCAGAATGTTGGCATCATATCAAAAATCATTTTGGAAGTAAGTATTTAAATATTTTCTATAAACTTAAATATTGTAAGGTGAGGAAATTATTGAGGAGCTATGTTATAATATTTAGCTGGACTGGTCATAAAAATAAGGTTATAATGTATACCTGAGTGTAATTAGTATGGGAGTGACTCTATGGCAACTAAAGCTTATAGAGGTAGTCTATATATAGGGTATCCTCCCCACCAAAAAATGCATACACACTTCAAATAATTATAAAGTCGGTGTTTATTAAAATACATTTAATTTTCAAAATGTAATAGAATCTACAGAGACAATATTTAATTGTTTTGTCAACGTCTCTTTTTAAACTGACGTCCGTTCTTGGTCCAGGCACTGCTCATAGAATCGCAAATCTCACGAAACATTTCGTTTTTTGGTATTTGTGTGCATTCTCGTTCAATGGCTGCTCACAATTCAGCGATTGTTGCTGGTTTCATAGCGTAGACTTTGTCTTTTAAGTATCCCCATAAAGAAAAAAGGTGATATTATTTAGTTTTTGTGAGGTCTAGTGAATGCGAAGTGTGTTGTACGAAACCCCTTCATCCAATCCACCTTTTTGGCAAAATCTTATTAAGGTAAGACCATCGTGATGGTAGTATGAGGGTGCCTCGTTTGCTGAAAATAAAGTTCCTCATATTTAAAGTTCTCTCTAATGCTTGGCATGAAAGGCTGTCGCAGAAACTTCAAGTAAACGGGATAGTCACAGTAGTGTGAAAAAAAGGATGGTCTAATTAATCCAAATAAATAAATAAATAAATAGATCCTCTTGATGATAAGCCGCACCACATTGTAACTCCTGGTAAATTAACATGATGTTCCGCCGTAACATGCAGATTATCAGATTGGTTCCCAGTAGGTGCAATTGTAGCAGTTAATTAAACCATTTATTTTGAATGTAACCACATCACTCCACACAATCTTTGTTGGAATATGTGCCTCTCTTCTACACATCGTGCCAATCGTCGCAATACTTCACATCTTCATTAATAGCATGGATAATCTTGGAATGTAACTTTTTTTATTGACAAAGCGCTTCAAAATGCGTTGGACAGACGTTTTTCAGTTATCTAACTCACGCTCGCTTGTTGCACAGATTTTCTTGGACTTTGGTGATACATGTTCAGTACACTTACTTCCTTTGTAAGGCTTATCGATGTCTGTGGTCTTCCAGAACGTTTCTCTCTTAGACATTCAGAAACAGTTCCATCAGCTTCCAAAACTTATCTCAAATTCGAGTGAAAATAAGTCGTCGCGTTGGTTGGATCTGTTTGAAACTCCTTCCTAAACTTTTTTTGCACTTCATCAATTGTGTCATTCACATTTCCAGTAGCATTTAAGAATGAATTTTCATTTTTTAAAGCTTACTCTGACTTCCATTATTAATTCTAATTAAAAAAATTAAGAAATTTAAAAATAAAGAAAAATTCCTTCCTTTATATCATAGTTGGTTACAAAAATAATCTCTTAATTGTTATGCTGTGTATCCTAGCAACGTATTCTATTTGGGTAGCGCTACTTTTTATTGTTAAAACTTTTGTATAATAAAATGTTTCTGTCTATGAACGAATAGAAATTAAATTGAATTTTTGTATTTCAGGACTTCCAGTAAATGGACATCCCTTCTCGAATAAAATTATTAAATTGAAAAAGCCCAAGAAAATAAAATTGACTAGAGAAAAATTCCTTGCTTTATACAATAGATGGATAAAAAAATGTAAGTTAAATAAAAGGAAACACTCACATTACTTTCTCTTATTCCAATTTACATGGTTACATAATCTATAGTTTTTCAAACTCTAATATAAAACTCTTCTTTTTATTATAATTTATTTATTTAATTGAACTAATAATATTGGTAATTCCTTTTTTTATGTTGCGAGAAACTAGATTTTGATCTTTAGATGCGTTGATTTTTCAATCTTTATATTACTCTTTCAGTGATTTGTGAACTGCGCCACATACATAAAATTAATATAGTGTAATAGCTTACAAAATCCAGGTTAAAAAAAAGTTTTGTTAACTGAATATTATGAATTCTTTGGAGAAAAAGTTTTGTGGATGTAACATTAATTTTATTTTGCATCACTAGTATAAGCGGCAAAATACAAAATGGCGGACTTACATTAGATTTCCACCTAATTCTCTTTTGCCTTCTTTTTCAACAATGCAATGAAAATTCTGATTTTTTTTTTCTTTATGGTTCACATTAATTTTATAAAACAGTAGTAGGTAGGTAAAGTCTTTTATTCACATTTTAAAAATAAATATACATTTCAGAATAACTGAAATATACAATTAATTAAATATTTTTAAAAAGAAACTAAAAATACATCTTATATAAATTTATAAAAATTCCAAATAAAAGACGTACGCAAGGTCAAGGACCATTCGCGGAGATTGTTGTTGTGCCTTATACATACGAATATATTTATATTATAAAGAACGAAAAACATATTTCTATAATAAACAAAAATAAAAATAGGTGCAAAACATAAATAATAACAAAAACAACTCTTACTTTACAAAATTAAATAAAAATTAACCTAACTTTGTGAATTATCAATTTTTTTATTTCTGCTTTACAGTATTTCAATAAAACATCCCAGCATTTTCCATTTAAATATACTATTAAATTATCTTCTGAAATACAACTATTTTTTGAAATATTTTAATCTAATTTCCTTGTATACCGGACAGCGCGCAATGAAATGTATTACATTTTCTAATTCTTTCATATTACATAAAGTACACAGCTTTGTGGTTAAATCATTATTGTATCTTTTATAATTTAAATTAAGTAAATCCTCTCTTAGCTTAATGATCCAACTAATATTATATGTTGCAAAGTTATCGTTAAAATATGCCACATTAGAATCTAAATTATAATTAAGCTTCTTGTATATAACAGTAGGTTGCGAGTTTTGAGCTCTATTTATCCATTGAACTTTGTGTCTATTACAGATTTAGTCTCTGAGCATGCTTAATTCACTTTTCCAATTGGCGGTTTTGTCACAATTAACATTGACTATTGCACCGTGTTCGTTATTGAGACTGCATAAGTCTTTATACCAGTAAGCTTTTCTTTTTATAGCCTCCATTGCTAATATCTTCGGATATCTGGTATTAGGCATTTCTAAAACTTTAATCAAATAATTGTGGTGCGCTGTAAGGTGTACGCAAACATCGGGGCTACTTTCGTTTCCAAGTTAATAATATAGTTTGGGGTATTACGCGGTAATCTCAATAGTTTTTTAATAAAAAAAGTCAGCAACTACTCCACTTGTTTATACGATTTACCCCCCCACACTTGCGCCCCGTAGCACATAATCGCCCGTCCGACAGCATAGAACATTTCCATTTTTGCTGTTAAGGGAATTTCGTTATTAGCTACAAAAAACTTCCAAACAGAATTTAGCCCTATTTTTGCTTTTGATAATCTTCTGTCTAAATGTTTACCTAAGCTTAGTTGCGGAGTCAGATTAATGCCGAGATACTTATAAGAATTCACAATATCTATATTTTCTGCACCAAAAACCATTTTTCTCTCTTAGACGGTTTACCGCCATTTCTGCACACCATTATTTTGGATTTTATTATTATTATTATTCACAAAAGGGGAGGGAAGTAAACCCTACGCTATCCAAAGCCCCCTCGGGCCCATATAGCTACCCCTAAAGAATACCTACCACTGGGACTAGAATGAAAATCCAGGCCCAGGGTTTAACCATCTAAGTTTCACAACAGACCGAACAAATCGGACCAAAACCTTAAAAGGACACAGCTTAAGATCCTCTACCGACATCCTATTCCGGCCGAAGGTCCTAAACCTAATCTCCTCACAACCCAAACAATTCGTCATCAAATGCATGGGTGTTTCCTCCTCAGTTTCACAAACTCTACAAAAAGGGTCAGGCACAAGTCCCATTATATAGAGATGTCTCCTTAAACCACAATGCCCAGTGAGGAATCCAACCAGATACCTGAGGGAGGTCCGTGAAAGACATCGGACCCCACTACTCAAAGCTCCGCCCGGACCCCCAATGAGCATTTTAGACTGCCGACAACCCACTGCACTCATCCATAAGGATGAGTGCTGCGAGGTCATCCACTTCTGAAAGCCCGACAAACATGTGCCAGAAGACACACCAACAGCAGGCTCTGGACCAATGAAAGGGAGAGAGGCACCTAATTTGGCAAACCTATCCACCTCCTCATTACCAAAAATTCTCATATGACCTGGAACCTAGACCAGAAGCACATCCTTTAATGAAGAAAGATCTTCCAGTCTTTTAGAACATTCCAACACCAATCTGGAAGTGAAGACACATGAGTTAAGCGCCTTCAACGCAGCCTGGCTGTCCAAGCAGATACAAACACCTTTTAAATTAGTGTTACGCACCCTCTCATCCAAAATACAGCAAAGAATTGCATAAACCTCAGCCTGGAAAACGGTGGCCACTCACCAAGAGACACTACCAAATGGTCTCCCGCCTCAAAATAGACGGCAGCCCCAGACCTACCATCCATCCTGGAACCGTCCGTGTAGCATCGGAGATAATTCTCAGGAATCACACCAGACGGACCCAGGGTTAACCAATCTTCCCTAGAAGGCAACCTAACCCTATAGGAATGACCAAAGACAAAGAGTCTTCAAATTCCTATCAGAAGGGAAACCTGTAATGGGAATCCTTAAAAGCATCTCACGATAAATGGTAGAATGACCATATCGCTTACCCTGCCAAAAACCTGCCTGTTTAATTCTATAACAGGCTTTCATTGCCTGGTTTTTCACCTCCACAAAGAGAGGTGGAATCCCTAACAAAGTCTCCATAGATGCGGTCGGTGTAGTCCGAAACGCTCCAGTCACCGCCAGACAAGCCAAGCGTTGGACTTCTTCCAACAATATTTTGGATTTTGCTAAGTTAACTTTAAGGTTCCAATTTTGACAGTATTTTTTAAGAACATTAATGTTATATTGTAATTCTGTTATATCCGAACTAATCAGTGCCAGGTCATCTGCAAAAGCTAACAATTTAATTCTTGTTCCATTAATATTAATTCCACCTAATAGCTCTTCCTCAATATTATTTATAAAAAGGGTAAATAATAATGGGCTTAATAACGCACCTTGTTTTACACCCATAGTTGTTTGAAATACATTAGAATAAGCATTTTTACACCACACTACCGCCTCGGTATTTTCATGCAAGTCCCTTTATTATCTTTATTATTTTAGTTGAAATTCCAATTTCATATAATTTATAGATCAAAGAGTACCTATCTATCCGATCAAAAGCCATAGACAGATC
The DNA here is from genome assembly GCA_011037195.1 of Triatoma infestans. NCBI lineage: Eukaryota > Metazoa > Arthropoda > Insecta > Hemiptera > Reduviidae > Triatoma > Triatoma infestans. Next base: position 7,824 of record JAAEAF010011436.1, read on the forward strand.
TACAAAAAAGATATAGACTTTTTGTCTTTTCTGCGCCAATTTTAGATTAATTATACTAGAAAGGGTGAATATATGGTCTACAGTGGAATATCCATGCCGGAAACCTGCTTGAAATTCCTTCAGAATTCTATTTTGCTCTATCCAGTATGACAATCGTCGTAAAAGCAAACCAGAAACAATTTTTCCCATAGTATTTTCGAATGCTATACCCCTATAATTTGAAACAGTATTGATATCTCCGCTTTTATGAAGTGGGAATATAATTGATCTTTTAAAATCATCCGGCACATGCCCAACTTCGAAAATATTCTTATAAAAGTCTAAAAGTATTTCATAAAAATTTTCTGAAGCAAATTTATAAAATTCATAAGGAATTTTATCAATACCCGGAGCTTTATTAGTTTTTGAATTATTCAGCACAGTTTCCAATTCGGATAAAGTGAAAGGTTTATCCAAAAATTCATTTTCAATAAATGGTGGTGCATAAGAAAAACGTGCAGAAAGTAAAGGCGGATTATACAGGATACTGAAATAATTAACCCACTCAGTCATTTGTATATCCCCTCCTATCGTGAAGCTCTTATTTTTAAAATTATTTACCAAAATCCCAAAAACTTTTAGTATCATTAATAGATTTAAATTGATTTGCCAAGTTCACATAATAGGCTCTTTTTTTTCCTTACGCAAATCTCTTTATAATCGTTATTATATTTTTTAAATAAGACCTTAACTTTCTTCACTATTTGTTTTTCTGAATATTTTTAGATGTTTAAAGGATAAATTTCGCAATTTTTTACACTCGTTATCATACCATTTTTTATTTTTTCGCCCCTTACAGTTCTCTACATTAGTTAATTTTTCCATAACGGCGGAATCCCTTATTAAATCATAAATGTGACCTAACTTAAAAAAATTAAAATTAGTTTTACAAATTTCAGTATTTCTCCGTAACTTCTTTTGATAGCTCTCTTTATTTTGAATTTTCCAATTAAATTTAGGAAGAAATGGAAGGACATTCTCACACCTTACAGACGCTTCGCACAATTTGCAAGATATAATAACAGGCATGTGATCCGAGTGTACCTGGGAATCAACCTTAAAACTATTTACTACCGAAGCAATATCCGTTGAAATTGAGCTAAGATCAATAACAGAACACCCTACTGTGTACTTAATATAGGTAAATTCGCCCTTAATATCATTTAAGGTTCTACCATTTAACATCAACAAATCAAAGTCGTGAAATAATTCTAACAATCTATGCCCGTTAACATTTATCACTGAATCTTTTGTATCTCTTTTGGTATATAACATCCGTTCCATCTAAAAATATTTTCGAAGACAAATTTTGTGAATTCCCAATTACCTACCTACCTACCCCTTGGCGCTACGGCCCTACAAGAGCCTGGGCCTCCTCCACAATCCTACTCCACTCTTCTCTTTCCTGGGCGTGTCTTCTCCATCTTCTCACTCCCATTCTTTTCAATAACTCTTCCACATCTCCCAGCCATCTCAATCGGGGACGTCCTTTTCTACGGCACCCTCCCGGTTTCCCTTCCAACAGCTTTTTTGGAACCCTGCCTTCGGACATTCGTTCTACATGCCCCAGCCATCTCAGCTGGTTTTTCCTTACAAAGGCTACCAAGTCTGGTTCATTATATATTTGGCGGAGCTCAGCGTTTTTTCTTATCCTCCAGATGCCATTTTCACAGACAGGTCCATATATTCTTCTGAGTATCTTCCTTTCCCATATATTTAGCATTCTCTCTGTTTCCTTCGTAAGTACCCAGGTTTCACAACCATATGTGACCACAGGTCTTATGATTGTTTTATAAATAAGGACCTTCGCTCTGTTTGTCAGACCTCTAAACTTCAGCGGTTTTTGAAGTGCGAAGTAGCACTTGTTTCCGGAAGCCAATCTGGCCTTAATCGCTTCAGAGGTTTCATTCTTTTCTGTCACTAGAGCTCCTAAATACTTGAACTGACTGACTGTCTTGAATTCGTGGGTTCCAAAACACACACTTTCTTCTCTTCTTTCGGAATTTCTTGTTGCCCTCATGTACACAGTCTTTTCATCATTTATTTGTAAACCTAATTTATTGCAGCCCTTTCAAATTCCTCGAAAGCCCCTGCTAGCGCTGATCTTGAGCGAGCTGATACCAGCACATCATCTGCGTACGCGAGATGTTGCGACATCCTATTATAAATTGTGCCATTTGCATTTGTACGAATTGCTCTAATTGCATATTCGAGTGCTAGATTAAAAAGTGTGGGGGACAGAGGATCACCTTGTCCAACAAGGGCAAACTTCTCCGACAGCCTTCCCTGAACCTTCACCTTACAGCTACTCCCTGTAAGTGCCATTCTCGTTAGCCTTACTAACTTACAAGGGATCCCTAGATTCAGCATAATCTTAATCAGCTCTTCTCTTTTGATGCTGTCGTATGCTTGCTTAAAATCGATGAAAAGATGGTGCATATCCACATTAAATTCATAACATTTTTCCATCATTTGTCTGACGGAGAAAATATGGTCGGTGGTTGATCTGTTCGGCCTGAAGCCACACTGGTACTCACCTAGAATGTGTTCGGACCAGTATTGTATTTTCCTATTAAGAAGGATGGCAAATGCCTTATACGCTGTCCCTAGCAAGGATATGCCTCTATAATTTCCACAATTTAATTTATCCCCTTTCTTATAAATCGGACATATAATAGCTACTGTCCATTCTTCCGGCATCTTTTCCTTGATCCATACTTCCAACAACAAATTGTATAATTCTTTCAACAGGTCTTCTCCTGCGTATTTCAACATTTCTGCGTCTACACCGTCGCAACCAGGGCTTTTGTTGTTTTTTAGCGTTCCTATAACTTCCATAAAATCTTCGAAATCAGGGGTTCGACGTCCTCTGCATTATCTGTTTCATCTTCCATCCATCCTATTCTAAATTCATCTAACTCATTCCGCTCATCACTCCTATTAACATTTAACAGATCTTTAAAATAATCACGCCATGTTTCTACCACTTTTATAGTCTCTCCAATCAGATTTCCCTCCTTATCCCAATTCTTGCGTTAAAATCGCCTATTAATAAAAAAAAAAAGTGCTGAAAAACGTAAATAAATGTATACAACTTCTCAAAATCCTGATTCCAGCTGTTACAGTTAAGATATATTGGCAGAATGTGTATCATTTTATCTAGTACATTTAACCGAATTAGATGGACATCGGATATCATAACAACCTGAGCTGCTTTCGTTATAATTTGAGATTTTTTAATTCCATACACATTTCCACCACTTGCTGTACCCATTTTTTTTTGTTTTTTCAGCAGCTATAAAATCAATATCAAATTCTGGAAAACTTTTTGTGATTAAGCCTAAATCCTTCTCAGACAAAAACGTTTCAAACAGCAAAAAGTTTTCAAATGAGCTCACATAGTTCAAAAATTCAATGTTATCTACTTTATTTTTAAAACCGGCAATATTATACGATAATATTTGCAACAAATTGAAATTATTTTCACCTTTCACTGATACTGCAAGTGATGGTAATGACCCTTCAACATTCCTCATATCCTTATATCTTCCATTCGCGATATTTCCGCTGGCAGTACCATATGAAGTACACCCAGGAGAATCCAATATAGCCATTGTCAGTGCCGAAGTCCCATTGCCTACATTCAAACCGACATTTAATTGCTAACTCCGCGATACCGCACTGTCCTCTTTCCTCTTTTTCAAACTCTTGCTACCTCCAGGCTGGTCCTCTTTACGAAGCCAGTTCAGCATCCGATCACTTCCGCTCCCCATATGTTTCTTATCTCCTCTAGTACGCGACCTTAACACCTTAGCCTTTCCTTGATCGAATTTTGTTTGGAGATCTTTATCAGATTCTTCTGAAGGTACGGAGGCCCCCGTGGATACCGTAGACCATTTGTCTTCTTGATCTAATTGTTTCAGTTGCTGTAATGTATACATTGCATCATTAATTATCAGTTTATCGTACTTCAAGAACGCCCTGCACTGTATACTTCTTGCCTTATGCAAATAGGGGAGTAGGGATTTTCTTATCTGTCTTATCTCATACGAGTAGTCCTGGTTTATACTCATATTACTACCCTTTAGATTTTTTGCTGATTTTAAAACCTCCAATTTTTTATGTAATGATACAAATTTAATCAGAAGAGGCCTAGATATCAAGTCTTTTCGTCCTAATTTTCTGATATAATGTATGTCATTCAAGGTAACCTCAACTTTTAAAGCATCCTGCAAAAAAATTCACTACTTTCTTTTCTAATTCATAAAAGTTTATATTATCACATTCAGGCAAGTTGTAGATTATTAGGTTATTAACTCTGCTATCATTCTGCACACCAGATAATGACCTTTTCACTAACTTAATTTCATCATTTATTTCAGTTTGCTCAGATTCAATTTTTTCAATTCTATCCACAAATGAGTTAACTTGAATCTGAAAATTAGTTACCTTTAGATCTTTTTTTTTTCTCATTTATTGTGCAACTGCATACACAAATGCAACAAGCAAAAATGATGAAATGAAAATTGCGTACATGAATACATATACATAATATAATACATACAATAAACATGCACGCACTGGCGTGTGATAACTTGAACGGCGACCATCCAGTGTTGGTAGCCGTAAGTTAGCTATTAGAGCAGTATGGCAGCCAACCTAGGGGGTTAACGTTAGGCAATTAAATGATCACGGGGCCATCGCCGCCTGAGTCTTCGAAGAGGATTGGTAGGGATTGTTCTGGAGGATAGTGAGAGGATTAATGGATTGTAGTGAGAGGATAGTTTGGAATGGAATTTATTGTAGCGGGATTGGGCTAAATCAGAGATAAATGGAATATTTAGGTCGGAGTGGATCGTGTGGTTGGAGACGTAAAATGGGGCATTTACTATGGTTCTAAGGATTATGGATTGGAGAGTTTGTATGCGGTTGAGGTTAGTTCGTTTGGCTGTCCCGTACAATTCCAGTCCGTATGTCCATATGGGTGCCAGCAACGAATTGTATAGTTGCCTTTTCTTCGCTAGTGTCAGTTTAGAGCGTTTGTCGAGTAATCGTTTTAACATTTTGTATCTGTTCTTGCAGTCTATCCGTTTTAGTCGAGTGTGAGGGTTCCATGTGAGCCTTTTGTCCAGATAGAGTCCGAGATATCTCACTTGATTCGTAATGGGAATAGGAATATTATTGAGGTAAATAGGAGGGAGCGTTTTGCGGTTTAATGCAAATACTATGTATTTGGATTTTTGTTGATTTACCCTGATTTTCCATTGACGAAGCCAGGGAACGAGGATTTGGAGGTGATTTTGTAAGTTACGGGCAGCTATGACGGGATCTGAGTGAGGAGAGAGAATGGCTGTATCATCGGCATAGGTGAATGTAACAGTATTGGGATGAGTGGGTAGGTCAGCCGTATAAATAGTGTAAAGCAGAGGAGCAAGTATGCTCCCTTGTGGAACGCCTGTAAACACTGGATAAATAGATGAGGAAGAGGTTTTTTGGGAAACTTGAAAATAACGTTCGGAAAGGTAGGACTTAAGGATGAGGTAATAGGTAAACGGTAGGATGCTCTTGAGCTTATACAGCAATCCCGGGTGCCATACCCGATCAAAAGCTTGGGAAATGTCCAGGAATATTCCAGGACAATACCGTCCAAGCTCGAGAGAGGAGGCGATAACGTCAACTACGCGATGCGCTTGGTGGATAGTCGAATGGCAACTCCGAAAGCCGAATTGATGGTCAGGAATGATATTTTGAGGAATTATTTCTACTTGGATTCTTTTTAGAAGTAGTTTTTCTAGGATTTTTCCTATTAGAGGAAGAAGGCTGATAGGTCTGTAGGAGTTGGGGCGATGAGTAGGTTTGTTGGGTTTGGGGATCATTTTTATTGTGGAGAATTTCCAGAAGATGGGGAAGTAGGTGGTACGAAGAACTGCATTATATAAATAGGTTATGAAAATAAGTGCTTTCCTGGGAAGTTGTAATAGGATTTTGGAAGTGATTAGATCATATCCGGGACTTTTCTTTTTGGGAAGATTAAGGATGGCCTCCTTGACTTCTTTGGGGGAAAACGGTTTAGGAGGACCTTTAGATCTAAATTTTGTATTTGAGTTTGTAGATCAGACTTTATTTCGTCTAACTTCTGCATAATTTCCTTGAATTCATCCGCCATTTTGCAGTTCATAAACGAAATTATGATGAACGAAAGAAAAACAAAGGGGTAAAATATTTCTTAATTTCTGCTCCTATGTCAGTCTGTCTATTACTCTGTACGCAATTGAAGTGGTTGAGTGGGCGTGTCGACTGAGAAGTTACAGTTTTCTCCCACTCTACTTAGCTTGTTTATCAGTCGCCCCACTTGCACTGATAACGAACTTGGACTCTCGTATCTTTAAATATAAGTATAAAGAAAAAATAAGCTATTTTTAATTATTTTACCAATTCTAATCACAATTTCAGAAAATTATTCACACAGTATAATAGCTGGTTACTAACTGCAATGCTCTGCAAAAATTCAATAGAAAACTCGCGAAAAAAACCACTGAAATCATAAAAAAACTAGACAGACTTAGACACACGTCTATACTGTTCAACAGTCACAACAACACTCGATAAAACAGTAGTAAATATTATGTTAGAAATAATTTTATTTTTAATTTTTTTTTTTAATTAAAAAAGTTTATTGCTTAATTTGATAAAATACCTACGAAGTGAAAATTAGTAAAAAAAATTCTAAATTAGATTTTTTATAGAAATAATTAGCCAATCATAGTGTAGAAGAAAAGGTGTGAAATGTGGGCGGAGTGTATGTTAGGCCAATCAGAAATTTTAAAATATGTTCACCACGCCCATATTTCCACTTCCCAGCGGCCACGAGGAGAACTTGAGGTGCCTGCTTCTTCCCCTAGATGGCACCAGTGGCTGCGTTACAATATTAATCAGTAATCATAATCACTCTTGTCAGATAAGTTAAGATAGATTAAGTTAATACAATTATTTTTATTATATAATATTAATTAACTACAAGTTAATTTTTGTTTCAGTTAATTACTATTTTGATTTTTCCTCTACATGTCAGATAAGTTAAGATGATCAGATGCCCTCCTTTGAACATTCAATGGTTTAATTGTTACTTTATTTCTTATGTTCAGGTAGGGAAAGAAAAAGAGACCCTCTAGCAAAGCCAACTTCTAAAAAGAAGCCTTTATTGTATGAAATTACGACTACAGGTAATTCATTAATTTATTTTGATTATTGTTAATGAAAATAAAAAATATTGTAACGTTTTTCCAAACTAGCTACTGCAAACTAGTTGCTAAGTGGGTTCGGCTTAGATAAAATACACTAAACTTCTAACAGTACCAATTAATTGTTCAACATAATAAATTACATATAAAGCACTTAATAAACACACTGAATAAACCAACAAAAGTTCTCTCAGTTCACTTTTTATTCACTTTTAACAAGCGCGCGTTCTATTTGTAACAAGACTGACTGACTCGAGCTGAGCTGTTCTTCTCCTATACCACTGCAGAAGGTTCTGGAAGCTTGTCGAACATTCTAGGGCGCAGTAGACCGTGGGAGACCGCTATGGAACAATCTAGAAGCGCCCCGCTAGCGCTTCCCAGCGGCCACGAGGAGAACTTGAGGTGCCTGCTTCTTCCCCTAGATGGCACTAGTGGCTGCATTACAATATTAATCAGTAATCATCAACAGGAACGTCTGCAAAAAGAGGCCCAAGTTTAAAAAAATTTAAGATTAAGCCGTAAGATACTTTTTATATATAAATAAGCGTTCACAAAATTTCGAGAAACTGATTGTTCTGATTCGTTGAAAAATTGGTTAAATGTTATTTTATTTTGGAATCTGCAAGACTTCACACTGCGGGGAGCCTCACAGCTGCCAATAAAAATTATTTTTATTATATAGTATTAATTAACTACAAGTTAATTTTTGTTTCAGTTAATTACTATTTAGATTTTCCTCTACATGTCAGATAAGTTAAGGTGATCAGATGCCTTCCTTTGAAAAAGACAGTCCCTTCTTTTGGCAGCCTCGTCTTGTTCAATATTTAAGCCCTCCTTTCAATAAAATTGTCCTTCTTGTGGTCATGATCCTTAAAATAATTGCACATTTTTTCCTTTTATACCACATCCAACGCACTCATCCTGGAAAACTACGAACTTTCTCATTCTCTCAAATGGACACTAGACAGCAACATAGCTGCGACTCTTTCCTTTACTCTGTTATGATGATAAAGCCGAGACTTCGTTGGTGTACGTTGGTGGCCACATATATACGAGGAAAGTATGTATAAACTTTAGATTAGATTAGATTTTCGCTTCGGGTGGGCTATATCCCCGCATCGCAGCCATCATAAGTTTATTGTGCCATCCCCGATTTTCTAGTAGGTGGATCCTCCCATCCTAAAGGAGTTTAAGGGCTTCCACTATTAGATCTTTTTGCGTTACTATCTCCTCAGGACGCAATGTACCAAAGGTATCGCAATTCGGTTATTGCTACGCAATCAAAGAACAGGCGGGCCTCCTGGAAACGGACTGTCAGGAACATAGTCTGCACAATCTGCACAGTCCGAGCTTATTAGCCCCACCTTGTACAGATGCTTTCTGAACCTACCATGACGCGTAAATAACCCCGTCACCAGGGAAATCTGGTTCCTACTCAGGCTAAAGGTCACTTTACTTCTTTCACACAATTTTGGTATCATCCGTTTACTGTGTATAGCCCCTGGGCTCCCATCCCAGAGCGCTTGCTTCGGAGCCAGTCTCCAATAGCTGCATGGACTGTTCCATTTGTTATCCCCAGGACAGGCTCTAGACCACAAAACGGAGTATTTGCCTCGTTCCTGGCCAGTTGATCAGCTGTCTCATTACCCTCAATCCCAGGTTGTCCAAGCCCCCATCTCAGCTGAACCTGGAGAGTGCCTGGAGAGTCTCGGCAATGCTTCTCGACATTCCTTGACTAGGGAGGAGGTAAGTCTGTAAGCTTCCAGAGCTTTCAGTGCAGCCTGATTGTCCGAGCAAATGCGTATAACCTTGCCACTTAGGGCTTTACGTTAATTCCTCCTCGGCACAAACCTTAATGGTAAAGACTTCAGCCTGCAATATAGTGGAGTATCTGCCCAGCGGCCTCTCAATTAATACCTGCGGACTCACACTACACACTCCGGCTCCAGTTCTGCAGTCCATCTTGGATGCATCTCTGAACCATCCTCCTTACGGTCCTGAATAAAGTATTAATACTGTAATACAAATTATATTATGAAAGGTTTTATTTTTATTGATTTCTGACGTTAATCGTTATAATTACCCATTCATTGTCAAAGTCCACCTTGATTTTAATTATCAAAGTTTTGTTTTATGTAAATACCATGTTCATAGTACTGCTGTACTGTTTTATTATGCAATAGAAAACATTACAAAGAAGTGAAATCATGGATAAATGAATTGAAACATAGTTAAATTTGCGTTAAATTTCTACCAACGCAATAGAATAAAAAAGTTGTCTATTCATTTTTTAATCTAATATATACATTGTTTTGCTTCAGTTACTTATTAATAATATTACTTTTATTTAAGGTACTTACATTTAAAATTGTACAATTAATATTTACATTTATGGTATAGGTATGCCTGAACCAGATCGAGTAGTACCTCCTGGACAGTCAGAATGGTACAGGTGGACAAAAGTGGCAAACGAAAATACAGAATTAGAAACAAGTAAGCGTAGTTGTAAATTAATTAATTGGCTCCAAAAAAAATCAAAGATTATTCTTGAGGTTTTATTATTATTTATTTATTTATTTTCCGTTTGCAAATAGCATCAGCGGGGGGAAAAATTCCAACTCACTGAAGACATTTCATATCATGGTGAGGAACTTCCTCACCAGCCTCGCTGTGTCCAATAAAACAAACTTCTGCGCCTTCTCCAACAACCAGGGCTCCAGCTCGAGCTCATGCAGATTCTCGACTGTCTCAACAGGTACTAGGCCACATTACCCGATATGACAATCGGGATTACCCTAACCACATCCAGCTGATACATCTCTTTGATTTCAATCGCTAGATCCTGGTACTTCCGCTTCTTCTCGGCTAAAGTTTTGCGGGTATTGTCGTCCAAGGGAATCCCTACATCTATTATCTCGGCTGCCCTTTTTCGGGTATTTAAAATAAGGATGTCCGGTCTATTGTGCATGACCGACCTATCGGTGATCATGTACTGATCCCAATACACCTTAACCCCGTCCTTTTCCACTATGGCCTTCGGGTAATACCTGTAATAAGGAAGCTCCTCTCCCTCTGGCACAATCCCGAGCCTGATTACCAGAGCCTGATGGAGCATGCGCGCTACATTATTGTGCCTTGAGAGGTACTCAGTGCCTGCTAAATTCGAGCACCCAGCGATGATATGCTGAATGGACTCTACTGCTGACGCTGCACAGCCTCATCGGTCCGAGATTTCCTCGCGCAGCCCCGATAATTGCCTCCGGTAGGGATCTTGTCTCAATCACTTGGTGTCTTGGATTGCGATACCAACTTCTTCTTCTTCTTCTCTTCTCTCTTTTTCTTCTTCTTCTTCTTCTCCGCCTCCTTCTCTTCTCCTTCCTCCTCCTTCGTCCCTCTTTCTCCTTCGTCTCCTCCTTCTTTCTCCTTCTTCTCCTTCTTCTTCTTCTTCTTCTTCTCCTTCTTCTCCTCCTTCTTCTCCTTCTTCTCTTTCTTCTCCTCCTTCTTCTCCTTCTTCTTCTTCTTCTTCTCCTCCTTCTTCTCCTTCTTCTCCTTCTTCTTCTTCTTCTTCTTCTCCTTCTTCTCCTCCTTCTTCTCCTTCTTCTCCTCCTTCTTCTCCTTCTTCTCCTTCTTCTTCTTCTTCTTCT
>JAAEAF010011437.1:0-31901 GCA_011037195.1 Triatoma infestans
AATATTATAAGTGTAAACATGAACAAAATATCAAAAAATAATAAAGTGTTTAGCTAAATATTATAAAATATTAGCCCTAGTCTTGTATGCCATCTCACGGCTCAAAAACAATCTTAAAATCCTTAAAATGTGTTTATCTAAAATATTATAAGTGTAAACATGAACAAAATATCAAAAAATATTAAAGTGTTTAGCTAAATATTATAAAATAGTAGCCTGCTACTTGGATGACAGTTCGCGGCTCAAAAACAATGTTAAAGTGCTTAGAATGTGTTTATCTAAAATATTATAAGTGTAAACATGAACAAAATATCAAAAAATATTAAAGTGTTTAGCTAAATATTATAAAATAGTAGCCCTCGACCAGGATGACATGGCACGGCTCAAAAGCATTATTAAAGTCCTTAAAATGTATTTTAGCTAAAATATTATAAGTGTAAAAATGAACAAAAAATATTAAAGTGTTTAGCTAAATATTATAAAACATAGCCGCAGGTCAGGCATGCCCATCTCCCGGCTCAAAAATATTCTTTTTACCTTAGATTGTTTTCAAGCTAGATTTTTCAAAACGTAGCCGCATGTCTCGCATGCCATCTCCCGGCTCAAAAATATTCTTTTTACCTTAGATTGTTTTCAAGCTAGATTTTTCAAAACGTAGCCGTATGTCTCGCATGCCATCTCCCGGCTAAAAAATATTTTTTTCCCTGGTTAAAAATCAGATGGGGGTCTCATCGTAATTTTGTAGCCGCGCGTCAGACCCCTGCCTTCGGGCGTAAATTCATAAGTGCCTGGGGCTCAGAAATTTTTGCCGGTAGAACGCACCTTTACCCACTACTCCTTTAGATCAGGGCTCAGAGACTCCCGCTATTTTAACTGTTATCAATCTTGCACAACTAAATTAAGATTTTGGTCGATCAGCCCAAGAAGGAGGCAGTTTTTCTATTGGTGATCTAAGAAAGGCCCATGTTCCCATGGCCATTTAGTTCTGGCCGTCGCTACTAATTGTAGCACTTCACTTTTTCCCACGATACTGGGTACCTCCAAAGAAACCGAAAGTCTGATTGCGCCCATCAAAGGCGATAGTGCTGGGAGAATGATTGGTAGGAATTATGTCGAAATCACTCACGCTAGTTTTACAGTATTTAGTGTATATCCATATATAATAATGCTGGTTCCAATTTTTTTTCCCGATCCTCAGTGGAAAGTATGGAAACCCTGAACACATACATGTTCATCTATTGATACCGCTTGGTAAAAAGTTTTAGCTCTCTTCATTAATTGATTCGTACCTTTAATTCTTTTCTTGAATGAATAATTGGTCAAGGGATCTTTTATACTATATGGTCAAGGGATCTTTTACATTTAAATACAATAAAATCCGAAAAAGGCATGGCGAAACGGTAACACAAAGAACGGATGAGACTCGCTATTCCATTGACAGTCTGCAACAAGAATCAGTGAAAAAATTATATCAGGACAGACTAAGGATAAAACTCCAAGATGGCACAGGTTATGACCATATTAAAAACTGCTGTCATGAGGCCGCGTCTGAAGCTCTCGGGAAGAGCTCTAAGCCTAAGAGGACAGACACATATTGGTGGAATGAAGAAATCAAGGAGGTAGTTTAAATAAAGAAGAGGTTCTATTTAAAATGGCTCTCAAAAATGGATGCAATCACTTTAGCGAACTACAAACAAGCAAATAACGTAGCTAAAAGAAAAAGGAAAGAAGCCATTAATCAGTTCTGGGAGGAAAACTGTCAACTTATTGATCGATGTATGTATGGACAGAAGAGCAGCGAGGCATGGAAGCGACTTAAGTCCATCAAATCCACAAAAATAGGGGACCACTCAGCCATTCAAATGGTCAGCCAACATGAGTGGATAGATTATTTTTCCAAACTTTTATCAGAGGAGGGGCCGCAATTTGTAAATATTATAGATCAACAACAAGATGAAGAACTGGGTGATGTTCCGATATCGTTAGAAGAAGTGGAATTAGCTCTAAAGGAAATGAAGAACCACAAATCTCCTGGCCCATGGAATATTCCTATAGAATTAATTAAATCAGGATCTGAAAGTCTCAAAGAAAAACTTGCAGATTTGTTCTCGACCTGCATGAAGGATGGAGAGGTACCCAGGGAATGGTTGATCGGTCACATTACGCCTATCCATATAAAAGGAAGTAAGAAGATTTGCGGAAATTATCGCGGAATCAGTGTTACAAGCAGTTTGAACCGCCTTTATGGGCCTATTAAAGAAAAGGTTGGACTAGGAGATAAAAGACAGGATGGCTGAAGAATACTTGGGAGTTTTTATTGATGAAAAAGGTACACTTGACAGGGATATATCCCATAAAATTGCCCAAGGAAAAAAGTTAATTAGCATTCTTAACTCCGTGCTGTGGAATAAAAGTGTGCATATGGAGCCAAAAAGAAGAATATTTGATGCTTTCGTCGTGGGCGCTACTCTTTATGGTGCCGAAGCTTGGACCATTAAGAAAAAAGAGGGAAAGAGATTGTTAGCTCTGGAGATGGACTTCTGGAGAAGAAGCTGCGGCATTTCCAGGATACAGCATATACCTAACTCTGTGATCAGACAGCGGGTTAATGTACAGCATAATATCCTGGAAAAAATTGACCAGAAGAGATTGATGTGGTTCGGACACCTAATGAGAATGGACGACGGCAGGTGGCCGAAAAGGATATACTTATATACTCCAGAGGAGAGAAAAAAGAGAGGCCGACCAAGGAAAAGATGGTCAGAAGATGTGGAGGAGGGAATGACGGGTAGAGGCCTACAGCATGGTGACTGGGAAGGCAGAGATTTTTGGAGGGAAAATGTATTGGGTATCGGCATATGATACTTATTGTTAAGCCGAAAAAAAAAAAAAAATTATGAGCATTTATATATGCAGATAATAAAGTAGGTTAATAAACAAATATTTGGACCATTTCCGAGAAAAAAATAAATCATTCAGTAGTTGCATTTCCGGTTAAGGACTTTTAACCGAATCCTTCCTGTCTGTCAAATGGAAATGCTGGTTGGTAGCTCAACGAAGTATCAATTGTGAGCTTCCCCTGATTATTCCTTGAGCTTACAGTGTTGTTATTGAGATTAATAAAATAAGTTTGTTCACAGCACACACACACACACACACACAAAGCCACGCACGTACATAACCAGACATACTTACAAACTTATATACCTTCAAAGAGGCAGATTTGGTAGAGTGGTTAAATAGATGGACTTGAAAGTCGAACTCCCCCTCTAGTTCGAGTACCGTTTATAACTCACAAATTTATATTTATTTGGAAAAAATTAATGGTTACAAGTATGTGTTCCGTCATATTTTGCATAAAACATAATATATTTTTTCATGTTCAGTGGATTTTATCTCATATATTTCTGTTAAAAAACCCAATTTCGAAATTTTGACGCAAAGGCAATACTCCCTCTTATAGTTGTAACTTAGATAGCAAACGTGGAAAGCATATCAAACTTCGTTAAATAATGTTTTCAATAAGCACATGGTCTTTAAGGTCTCCGTCCCAATTTGAATCCATCAGGACGCCTCTAAAATAATATCTCGTCTTCAGAGACTGTCCCAAGATCATTGTGTGGCCAATCTATTACTAATTGTATACAAATCTACAGAAACTCAGAATAAGTTTTGGAGATAGTGTTCAAGAAATCACTTCCAGTGTGTAAAAAGGTAGGAAATTGAAGTATTATGGTAGTAGTGATGCACGAGTCCAATCACTGAAATCAAGATCTCTCAAGAAGTGAATAGAGAAATTGAGTATTTAGATCAAATGGAGAACTGGCCAAGCAGCATATGACATCGGGATCCCAATGTGGTTTGTTATGAACACTTTAACACTTAAAAGGTTAATATCTCTGCAGTAAGCATAATTTTTAATATATAATTTATACTATTCTATATGATATATTTATAAATATATTATTTGTAACATATATACTTTAATATATAAGTAATATAATATAAATCAAGTAATATATATGTTCTAATATATAATTCTCTATTACCATTTTCGTCGCCCAGACTCGTCTGCGTTCATCGCGGCGACCCTCTTACTCATGAAGACATAATAGCAGTATGAATGAAATAAGCTACATAATTAACAACATTGAAGTTTAAAAAACTGCAATAATAATTAACACACAGCTTATAAATCGCTAGTGTCATTGACGGTAGAGTGTGTAGGCACGACGTTACAGCGCCATCGATTTCCAGACCTAACTGCTTCGGCACGTGAGTTGTTGCACACTACTTAGCGGATTCTAACAGGGATTCACAAGAATTAGATGTAGCCTTTTAGGAAAAAAATTCTGTAAAAATCAGAATCCTATTCGATAAAGTGCACATAAAACGAGTGTCACAATGTTTGAATACTAACAGTGCGATTAATAATATACCTTGATATTGTAAATGAACGATTTGACGCTTTAAAGGAAAGATTAACATTCTGCTTCCCCCAGTGCCCTCCAAAAATCAATTTTCCTAGGAAAAAGAAAAAAAACGATATGGTAATTCAAAAAAAATCCTAAATAGATTTTAATGATCCAGTAAAAATCGCATTTTTGGTTGATAAAATTCTGGCAGAAACCTTCGCGTCGGCAGCGTCAATGAATATAACATATTCGAGCTTATTGCAATTTTTTTTTTGGAAATATGTTGTTCACTTCACATAGACCATACGCAAAAAACATTTTTTTCTATACTCAGGTAACCACAAAATAATGGGGGGGGGGCGGATTGGAGGAACCCCAGACGAACAAACTGGGAAGAATTCGTAACCAATTTGAGCTGCGCTCTAACCTTGACTGTGCTGGAGGTCCGCAGTGTCGTTTGGAGCTGGAGCATCGGGTGGAAGAGATAAATGAGAGACTTGAAGGCGCCTTTGAGGATGTTGCCCCGTCAGTAGATTCGTTTGTTTTCTCAATGTCCCCTGGTGGAGCAACACTGTCCAAATTAGGATCCAAAGTGTGCAAGCTCTTCAATAGGGCGAAGCGCACAGTGATTGGCAGAGCTAAACGCAGGCGCTTACTGTCTATAACAAGGAGATTAGGAAGGCTGAAAAAAACAGTTATAGGAAATTCCGCGAGGACATTAATATCTAATATATTTCCCAGCATCTTCCAGGAGGAGATACATGTTATTAGAAGATGCGTTCAATTTAACCGCGATAGAGGATATAGGAATCAGGAGATGTAGTAATCCTTTCCGATAGCCAAGCAGCCATTAGAGCATTGAGCCCTTTGTAATCGGCTCTAAAATGGTCTGGGAATAGCTATAGTGACCTAGGCAGGAGGAATAATGCTTGAGAAATTATAACCAACGGAGATCGGAGGCCTGCATTGGCTTGAGTAAGAACAAGCACTGCGTTCGCACAGGTTTCCTTACAGGGCATTGCCGACTTAGAGGACACCTCAAGAAGCTGAGTTTGGTGAATGGCAACATATGCAGGCACTTGGGGAAATGGAGAAAAATCCATTACATCTCCTAAGAGACTGCATGGCTGTCATCCATAGAATATTTAAGAACCTGTGCAGTTACCAAGATAAGTAGAGGAATATACCCTCCTACAGCCCGTCAGGTTATTAGGATTCCTGATGGAGTATATGTAGATGGTGTTCGACTGGGACATCTGCTTGGATGCTGTGGGCAGCCTGCGGCACCAAAGGGGCATAGCACAATTGATCGTAGGGTCACATTGCATTGCCTCTTCCCCCCAAAACACAAAAAATGTCTTTTGGATGTAAAAACCCAATTTCAAAAATTAGACATAACCGCAATATATCCCCTTAATGCATTAAGAGAAAGTAAAAAAGCAATACAAAACTTGGAGGGCAATAAAATTAGAGCACTATACGTGACGCAGACATCAAGTACAATTACTGTCCTTTATTACTGGAAAACAAGGCTAATAAAAATTTACAGGTTAGTATTTTATTTAACTGTATATCAGTTTTGTGCAGACTTGGTGGATGTCTGTAGCGGCATAACTTGAAAGAGGCACGCAACACTAGAAGAATAACATAAAAGAAATTACCACGGGGTAAAACTACCTCCACAAAGCTTTACTGTTCGCTGCCTGGGTGTCATGGTATCACTCTCCACCCCCTCGCTCGATCTCTCTCTCTCTCTCTCTCTCTCTAACAAAGTTTACATTGTTAAAAACCTCCACTTTGTATAATACAAAGAATCTTACTTTTTGTTTACAAAGACAAACAGATATATCCTGGTAAACAGTAAACTTAATTTACAAACAAGATAAACATTTTGTGTACTTTATCAATGAAAGGTTTATTTGAAACAAGTTGTTTTATGGATGGATTCAGCTCATGTTTGCATAAAACTACAACAGGATCAAACTTTTGTTCTCAAATGTCTCATGGATTGCAAAAATAAATTTTATTCCAAACTAGTGTCCAAATCGCCAGCATCAAACTATAAGGAGAACGTTTTTTATGCAAAGGCGAGATGATTGGCAGAGCTAAACGTAGCGCTTACCGTCTATAACAAGGAGATTAGAAAGGCTAAAAAAAGCAGTTATAGGAAATTCTGCGTGGACATTAATATCTACTATATTTCCCATAATATATATGAAGTCTTTACTATTAGCTTATTGCTGTACGTTTCGGGCACCATTGGTGGCCTTCATCCTGAACTGTGGGTGTAGTAGAGAGGTGCTTAAGTATGAAGGATGGCCTGCATTAGATTGAGCAAGAACAAGCTCCGCATTCTCACCGGTTTCCTCACGGGGTATTGCCAACTTAGAGGAACCTGGTGAAGCTGGGTTTGGAAAGTGATAGAGCATGCAGATTCTGTGGGGAGCTGAAGGAAACTGCATTACATTTCCTAACAGACTGCGAGTCTACCACTCAGAGAAGGTTCAAGAACCTAGGTAGCTATCAGGTGGAGGAGGGGGATATACTCTCTAGAGCCTGTCAGGATACTGGGATTCCTCAGGGATCTCGGACTGATCGAGGTTTTGTAGAACGGATGTTCAGCATCTGTTCGGATGCTGTGGGCAAGCACGGAGCAACCAGGGGGCATAGCACAATAGACCGGAAAGGTCGCAGTGCATTGACCCCCCGCTTCAAAATAAAAAAAAGTGTGAAGGATATCCGTTTTGAGGTCCCATGAGTCGAAAAAAGTGGTTTTTAGCAAATGTTCTGTGTGTGTGTGTGTGTGTGTGTGTGTGTGTGTGTAAGAGAGAGAGAGCTATGCTATGCATACGAATAGACAGCATAGCTCAAAAACGGAAAATCGTAGAAAGTTCAAAATTAATATTCCGTTTAGGTATCACCCATTTAGGATTCGGCAGTAGATCATCTGTCAAAATTCCTCAAAAGGAACTACTTCTTTAATGAGTAGTTTTTTGACATTCTTTCGATTTTCTCAAAAATGGCTCCGACGATTTTTCTTTAAACATGATATATTAACTACACATACAAAAATCTACAACTTTTATTTGAAACATTTCTCAGAGAAAATTCATTTAAGGATTCTATTGGGACGGGGTAGAATTTGATTTTCCTCTAAAGTGCTATTTTTAGTTTACTGTACAATTCTGTCATCTAAATGATATTAATTAGAATTTAATGTGTTGTTGAAATTCCGAGTTTGAAAAAAAAATATCGGATGCAAGGAAATACGTTTTTAGTGAAATGTATTTTTCTGTTTTCTGATATTTTCTCGAAAACGGCTCAAGCGATTTTCTTTAAACTAGTCATGTGCTAACTACACATATAAAGCGCTACAACTTTTATTTGAAACATTTCTCCTGGTAAAGCCCTTTAAGGGTTATTCGGAGGAGGGGTAGGGATCTATTTCACTCTAAAGTTCTATCATAGTTGATTATAGAATTTTACCATCCAAACAAAATTGATTAGAAATGATGGTATTGATTGAATAGATGGCCAAAATTCCATCTATTCCAGACAAAGTTGTGTGAGTATTTCACACTACACATTTAAAAGTATTTGTAAAGCGCAGACTAACTGCAAAAATAGTTTGGATTTTGCTTAAGTATTTGTTCCAACAGTTTGAGCTAGTAAGTCCATGTTAATATAATATTAACAGAATTGAATATTTTGTAAAAATTCCAAGTTTGAAGAAAGTCATCCAATCGGAAGTTGAAATATATAGTCATAGAAAGTTCTGCAAATATTTCACACCCAGATATATGATGTTCGTCAATTTTCATGATTATTATTGGGTACCTTCATCCAATGAGTCGCAAAACAATTTTTATACATTCAACAAGTATCGAGTAATAAAAAATAAAATAAATGGCAATATACATGTCAAATTTTATCAAGTATTAAATTTTATGATATTGAGGCAAAATTATCTGGTGTTAATACAGATAACAAGCTAATAAGTGGATTAATATTATACATTGCAAATTGCCATTCTGTTTTGTAAAAATAACAAAAGAAGAACATAATGAAGGTAGGTAAAACAAAGACTACGCATGCGTAACTATTATTTACTTTTCGAGGTAAATATACGTAGATAACTTGCATGAAAGTTTAAATGCGTAGCAGATAATTAATTTTTGTAATATCAAATTATCTGAAAGCTGCTACTATTTTAATGCCATGTATCTCCAGCTACATTATATCATTATGTAGCAACAGATTTTGAACGCAGTTTGCTAAAAACATTTTTCCCGCTTTCGGTGTGGAAACTCAATTTCGAAAATTTGACTCAATCGCAACACTTTCTCTTTCCGCAATAAGAGAAAGTAAAAAAGCAATACAATACTTGGAGGGCAATAAAATTAGAGCACTATACGTGACGCAGACATCAAGTACAATTACTGTCCTTTATTACTGGAAAACAAGGCTAATAAAAATTTACAGGTTAGTATTTTATTTAACTGTATATCAGTTTTGTGCAGACTTGGTGGATGTCTATAGCGGCATAACTTGAAAGAGGCACGCAACACAGAAGAATGACATAACACAAATTACTACGGGGTTAAACTACCTCCACAAACCACAGATAAGGGGGGATAATGCAATGTATAAAAATGTTGAAAAATTCTTTTTCATTTTTTTTTCTAAAAGTCTTTAAAGTTACTAGCTCAGCTCGGATATCTAATTATATTTTGTATTTAGAGACAACAGGTCCTTATCTCACAATTCATTCTACATTAAAACTATAAATTTAAGCGACCGGCTTCCCAGCTCACAGGTATCCCAAAATTATGCCCAAAGATGTAATTAATAAAAAATATATTTTGGTTCAAGGAATGGGAGACATATTTGTACGGGAAATGGAATCTCAATTGACGATTTTACCAGACGTAAAAATAAAAATAAAAATAAAAAGTTTCTTTTGGCCGTTGTTAATAAAAAAGAAAAAATGTTGGTTGGCTAGGGCCAAAGAAAAAAAAAAAGTTTTAATTTTAAAAGTTTATTTTTCGACGTTTTGGGGACACCTTTGGTCCCTTCCTCTGGATATTTTCTAAAAACCGTTGATAAATAAACTTTTAAAGTTTATAAGTTTTTTTCTTTGGCCCCAGCCAACCACTTATAAAAATAAAATATATAATTTAGTAACAAACATAATGAGACCCAAAGTAAAATGTCCAATGAATGTTGAAAAGTATTGCGTTACAATAAGTTACTTTTATACTATATTTATTAATGAAATATTGTATTCAATAGACGAATAACAAAAAAAGAGTTCAGAAATTGCCATAAAGTCCGTATTTCTGACCCAAGGTAATACATATGCAATGTACAGACAAGCTGTGGGGACCTTTGAAAGGGGATTAGGTTAAATAGATCAGAGAACAGGACACAAACTTTGGCCAAGATTACATCTAATCTGTGGAAACTAAATGGGCTCTTGATCTTCATACAGATGGCAAATTAATAACCAGACATCCTTTATGCTCCTATGCCCACCAAACATGAATAAGCATGATATAAACCATATTAATCTATACTTATGAAAGATTATATTATCTAAGAATGGATGAATACTGTGCATTAAATAATGAATAAGCGAATTATATTTTTAAATGGATGAATAAATGCATTAAATATACAAGGAATAAATAAGGCATACGGAATTTCAATCCAATAATTATTGCCTGTTTAAGTATTGCTGGTTGACTATTTCGTTATTGAAATGATCTCTGCAGCATGCTGAAATGAACATCTTTTCGATGTAATCCACTGTAATCTTCTATATCAGAAGCTGGCCCTCAACTGGAAAACGGTGGGACTTAAATCGCAATAATGGAATAGTTCTCAATCATGTTGACTTGATGTGGCAAAGAGATATTTATTCTAAATAATCATCATACTGTTATCTATAGCTCGACAGCTGAATTGTGGAACTGTGGACAAAATTAAATGCTGGTCACAGATAGTAGAAGATTTTGGTAATGGGTGGTCACAAGGTATTTGCAGGTTGCATAAGTTGTCAAGTTTTACTACTATTACTGGAATAAGTCAAAGAAGCAAAATTGACTTTCACCAAGAATCAGGTCTTCCCTTCCAAAAAAAAAAAATTTGCTGCCAAGTTATTATAATTCCAATTAATACTTCTTTTTTTTAAATTGTAAAGCTTAGCTGCGTTTGCTTAACTATAAATTAATTTAATAAATAAATAAATTTTGGAGGGAATTTTACTTGTTTTACTTAATTGTTGGTAGCGGTAGCGCTCTACTTAGCAAAGTTTTTGAGAACAGTTTAAATTTAAGTTTAATTCACGCCAAAGAATTACCATAACATCAATTTTTTTCGAATGAATATTTCTTATAAAAGTGATACGATCTGTAAATTAAAGATTCCAAGTTTGAAAAGAAACTGATGCAGCCCTTGACAAGAAAATTGCAAAAAGCACCCAGAATCCTGTTCTGAAAAGTCACAATCCCAAATAAAAGTTTTTCTAGAGATTTAGAATCCTAGCAAAAAATGACAATATTAGTAGAACCATACATTATACTGAAACTGCACATTAGAGAAAAGCTGAAGATTGCAATGCCCGAGTACTCTTCAAAAAAAAAAAAAAAATTACTTGAGAAGCTACTACAGTTACGGGGTTGGAGCCAACCCGAGCGTCCACGCCGCAGGGACTGGACAACGTGCTTTGCACGGCTAATCGGGCTCTGGCGGCAGACACCACTGCGGAGCTACACAACATTTACTCTGCATCCGCCGTGGTAACATGTTCACTTACACCACAGACACACTAGCGATGCCCTGACGGGGCCCACTCTTGGGCCTCCGAAAACAGGTCTTTACTTTAGAGAGTCTATTTGGACACTGGAGGACCTGGGGCGGATGTGAGGGAGCGGCTCACACGCTGGAGATTTGTCCAGGTACCTGTAGTGTAGGGACCTGGTGAGGAAACAGCAAACACCAACATATATTTCACCAACACTATATCCTCCCTTTCACATTCTACAAAAAAATATGGAAGAACAAATAAAGAAAGGCCCTCAGTCCGTGGCAAATGAGGGTGCGAAAATCACCACGAAGGTCTCCGGTGTTGTTGAGGAACAAGGCACACCGGTAGACATGGCTACTTGTTCCACCAATAAAGATGTTGTAGGTGAGTTTAGTGGGGACGCATACTCGAGGCAGGAAACTGCCGGGAACCTCCCGGTTTCTCCTTTGAGAGGCCTGGAGAGGGGTGCCTCCACAGAGAGTTTAAATAAAAGCATCGAGAAGCTTCTGCTGGCCTCTCCTGGTCGAAATGAGGGGACCGCTGAAAGGCGGACCCCGAGTGAGACCAAAACAAGGGAGTCCAGCAAAAAGAGAAAGAAGAAAAAGAAGAAGAGTACGGAGGAGACGCCAGAAAGCGTCCCCGAGGCTAAACGCCCGAAAGTGGAGAAGGCTAAGAAGCCACAGGTCGCCGTGGTCAGGGCAGATGGCGAAGTGATGACCGAGGACGACGCGGAGCACGTCAGAGTAGAACTTGTGAGTGAGGATGATACTGGGAGTAGGAAGGGCACCCCTGATGAAGGTTGGTGGCCACAATTTGAGGAGTCCGGCGTGGTAAGTGAGGGCATGTTCCTCATCACTTGCGGCGACGAGAGGACCAGGGTTTGGACAGCCAGACGGGTATCACACCCAGAGGTGACATCCAGTACGTCATGTTGGAGGGAGAGGACATCCCAAAGTAGATTAGGGTATCAGTTTGGGTGCCAGGTAAGTGGTGTCCGCTGGAGAGATTCTTGGAACGCTTGGCAGGGCAAAATCCTGGTCTGCGAACCGATCTCTGGAGAGTGCTCAGCTCCTTCGAGAAAGATAAAGGTATGTGATGGTTTTCTTTATAGATCCCCATTCACTCCGGATTCTAGAAGAGAAGGAGTGGAGACCCTATTATGAGTTGACCCGGATCACCTTCAAAAGGAAGGAGGAGAAGCAACGAGGCCAGTCTGGCAAGGAGGAGAGTGAAGGAAAGTAACTCATGTTCTGTGTGTACCAATATAATACATACAGGAGCAGGGAAGTTGTAGCGGAGATGGCTGAAGTCATAAGGGACACACCCTTAATGGTAGGTTTAATTCAGGAGCCCTATACCATCCGAGGCAGTATGGTCGGATGGGGTGGTATGGGGTTGAGAACATTTTATGATTGTAGAGTAGATAGGCCCAGGACTTGTGTCCTGATGTCTAAGCATATGGAGTGTTCAATGTTAACAGAGTTCTGTTCTAGAGACCTGACGGCAGTTTCGATTAGGATAGGAGAGGCAGTAGGCAGACTGGTTTTGGCGTCGGCCTACCTACCCTATGATTCAGAGGAGCCACCACCTGGTCAGGAAGTGGAGCGTTTGGTGGAGTGGTGTGAAAAGGAGAACCTGCCACTGCTGGTCGGATTCGATGCCAACTCACACAACGCGCTGTGGGGAAGCAGCGACACCAACCGGCGTGGGGTGACATTGGCGGATTTTTTGGTAAGTAGAAACCTTTTTCTTTTAAATAGAGGTAAGAAACCTACCTTTGTTATTAGGAACAGGGAAGAAGTTATAGATATAACAGTGGCTTCCAGGCAATTTCTGTCCTGGATGACAGGTTGGGAGGTTATGGATGACTGGACGTTGTCTAATCATAGAGGTATTAGAATCACCCTGCGCCTTGGGATGGGAGAGGTGAAGAAGTTTCGAAATCCGAGGAGAACTGACTGGGGCAATTTTGCCTCGGCCTTGGGAAATGGTAGGTTAGGTCCGGGTAGACCGCCAGTTGAGGGGGAAGACCTGGATCAGAGAGTGGATCGGACCACTCGCACGATTGTTCGCGCATATGAGACTTCATGCCCTGAGCATGAGGTATTGCATAGGAAGGTCCAGTGGTGGACGGCCCGTCTAACTGCCTTAAATAGACAGATGAGGCGGCTAAGGAGAAAGGCTAGGGGGAGTAATGCGGAGGAGGATTGGGAACGGTTCATTGAGACCAAGCGAGAGTATAAAAGGAAGATTCGGAGAACGAAGAGAGACTCTTGCAGGACCTTCTGCGAAACCTTGGAGGGGGAACAGGAGGTAAACCGGGTCTTTAGGTTTTTAGGCAAGAGCGGGGAGATGTCGTTGGACAGTATTAGGAGGTCTGACGGACAGATCACCTATAACCATAATGAGGTGTTACGGGTGATGCTGGATAGACATTTACCGGATAATGTGGAGTATGCTGGAGAGTGCTCAGGTGTTTCACCTGTTGTACAGAGTGTAAATTTACAGGGTAAGGAGTTGGCAAGTAAAGTGGTTACTTTAAGGAGGGCGAGTTGGGTATTCGCCACATTTAGTAAATTCAAGTCGCCGGGTATGGATGGTCTGTACCCGGTACTGATTCAGGAAAGTTGGAACATGTTCGGTAGTACATGGGTAGAAATACTGAGGGATAGCCTCAGTTCGGGCTATATTCCTCGGGCTTGGAGAGTTAGTAGGGTCGCGTTCATTCCCAAACCGGGAAAGTTGGACTATTTAGACCCTAAAGCATATAGGCCAATCAGTCTGGCATCCTTCATGTTGAAGGGCTTAGAGAGGCTGGTTGACCTTTTCTTAATAGAGGATTGCGACATAAAGAGTACCTTCCATGGGAATCATCATGCCTATTTGGCGGGGAGGTCAACGGAGACTGCGCTCATAATTTAGTGGGGAGAATTGAACGCACGTTGGAGTCTAAAGAGTACGCGCTGGAATGCTTCTTCGATATTGAGGGGGCTTTCGACAGCGTGGCTCATGATAGAATTAGAGTGTTATTGGAGGAGAGGGGAGTGAATGGGACCCTGGTTAGATGGATAGGCAATCTCCTGACTTCGAGGATTGTCTATTCTCCTTTGGGAGTTGCGGAGAGAAAGGTAAAAGCCAGCAGGGGCTTTCCCCAAAGTGGGAGTTTGTCTCCTCATTTGTGGTGCCTCATCGTTGATGAGCTACTTTGGGAGATGAACCGTAGGGGATTTTACCTGCAGATGTATTCCGATGATGGGGTAATCTTAATCACAGGGAAGCATCTGAGTGTGGTGAGTGACTTGATGCAGTCGGCGTTATCTTACGTGGAGCAGTGGTGTGGGAACTATGGCTTGTCCGTTAACCCGGACAAAAGTTCTTTAGTTCTATTTACTATGAAGAGTAAACTGGAAGGGCTTAGGAGACCTAGGCTCTTCGGTAAGGAATTGCAAATTTGCAGCGAGGTTAAATATTTGGGGGTCCTCATCAACAATAAGCTGAATTGGCGGGCCCACATTGAGTATATTTGTGAGAAGGGGCAGAAGGTATTCTGGCAGTGTAGGAGATTAGCGGGTAAGACCTGGGGAGTTAATCCCCGAGGTATCCATTGGATTTACGAGAAGTTGGTGAAGCCAAGGATGCTGTACGCATCTGTGGTGTGGTGGCCTGGCTCCTTGGTGGGGAGGAATAGCAAGAAACTGTTGGGAGTACAGCGCATGGCCTGTTTGGCTATTACTGGCGCGATGAGAACGACACCGACGGTGGCATTAGAGATGTTGCTGGGGCTAATCCCCCTACAGTATGTGGTAGTGGGAGAGGCAATGAAAGGGTACCTCAGAATGAGGTGCAAGGGAGAATGGGTGAGAACCTTCCGGGGGGATCACACTAAGATCGAGGACGAAATTTGGCGAGTGAACCGATTCTGCTATCCAAACTTGATGAGACGAGCAAGAAATGGGGATTTGAGAGAGATTATGAGATTACGATTGGCAGTATAGGGGATGATAACCTCACGAGGCCAACGGAGTCGGGCAGCGGTATTATTCGCTGCTATTCAGATGGCTCTAGGCAGGAGGGTACTGGCCTGTCGGGGGCGGGAGCATGGTTTCAGGAGTTGATAGAGGGAGTTCGGTGGCCTTAGGTGGTTTGGCCACTGTTTTCCAGTCTGAGGTGGTGGGCATCATTGAATGCTGCCATCTTGTGGGGGAGTGGCTAGGAGAGTTTAAGGAAGTGCGGATCTTCTCTGATAGTCAAGCCGCACTAAGGGCTTTGAGTAAGCCGTGGTGGAGTTCGAAATTAGTGGGAGAATGTAGGAGAAGGCTTAACGCTTTGGCTCGGAGGGGTAAGGTGCATCTCTATTGGATACCCGGACATGCGGGAATAGAGGGCAATGAGAGGGCGGATCGGCTGGCCAGGGAGGGATCGTCATTACCATTTTATGGTCCTGAACCAGCCCTGGCCGTTACAAAGACGTTTCGCGACAAACAGATTAGACTTGGGGAGACGAGAGCTTTGGAGAAACGCTGGGGGGACACGCAGAGGTGCCTCCAAGCTAAAAGATTTATTAAGGCAAGCAAGCGGGAATCTCGGAGTATCTCCTGTCTCTTAGTAGGACGGGTTTGAGGACCTTGGTAGGAATAGTGACTGGACACACTTGGGTGTCCAGTCACTTGTTTAACATAGGGAGGACACGGAGTCCCATTTGTCAGAATTGTGATGACGGAGTTAGGGAAACGGTGTTTCACTACCTATGTCAGTGTCCCCGTTTCGCCGGAACTAGGTTTCGTATATTTGGGAGGACACCACTCTCGCAGGATTGCCTGGGCGAGTTGGAGTTTGGGGATATCTTGAGATATTGCAGATTAACCGGCAAGTTACCGGGGGAGATTAATTAAGGGTCTACGGGGGGTATCGGGGGGATAAGAGCCACATAGGCTTGGGTCCCGCGCCTTTTGGGCACCCGTTTTGATAATAATAAGAGGGTAATATTTTTTAAGGGTAATAATAGTAATTTATTTTAAGTGATACAAGTTTTTAACAAAATAAGTGAATTATTTAGGGATGGGATTAACTTGGTAGCGCTACCATTAGGTAACATTTATTTTTATTTTTATTTGTGAAATCACATACAATGAATTGAGTGAGCTAGTCAATACACAAATATCCAGATACTTTCAATAAGAAAAAAAAAAAGAAGCATATAAGCACGCAAAAGAATTAAATAATAAAATTATTATTGAGTAAATAAAATTGAAAACGTTCATTAAATAGTTACTAATATAAAAATAAAATAAATATACTATAAAAAAATCAATAAATCAATAAAGTTGGGCTCTTCTTCTGAGACATTCTTTGAAATAAATAAAAACATACTTCATAAATTAAGTGATCGTTAGATCCTAAAGGAGACTATATCCAGGAAGATCATCTTTCTAAATACTTCGGTTTAATTGAGTTTAAGCTGGGCAAGTAAACATATCATCATACTCTTTCATAACACAAAATTAACAGAAAGGTTTCAGATCAATAATGTACTTAGTATTATAAATATTTAATGAAATATAGTATTGACCAGAAATTCTTAATTGTGTTAATACTCTTATTACTCTGGAGGTTATGTAGAAGGTATCTCTAAGTAGGCCAAATTAGATATAAAATTAGTGAAAATTTTTAAACTCGAATAATAAAGATCCGAAGCAGTGAACTTATAAATCACTTCAGAATCTTCAATAATGTTAAGAGCAGTTAAATAAATTACACCATACAAGACAAATGTACTCTTCCCTTACGTACCAATATAAGTATAATTTCCTACTCTAACAATCTTCGATCAGGCATTAATAACATAAAATAAGTTAATTAATATATGTATTATAGGCTGTGTGTTATCTTCTTTAAGACAGATTTTGTGTTTTTTCCAATAAAAAACTACTGAACCAATTTACAGCCTTTTTATTCTTTATTATTCAAATGTTAATATTTAACATTATTGTCTTTAACTTGACGTACGTTTCGGCTTTTTTTTATAGCCATTATCAAAAGTTATAATATATAATGAATGAATAATACATCATCTGTAAAAGAAGTTAATATAGAAATTAAGATTAAATATATCTGATTATAATGATACAAAATATTTTTTGATACATTTGTCCACAAACTTGTTAGAAACTCACCTTGTTTAACGTTACTGTGTTATTTAACCAAGGACGTTAAATACTTAAACGATTTTGGAAAAAAAATTTAAGTTGTGAAAAAATTGTGAAAATATAGACTGCTTTTAACTATTATTATTACATATGCTCCAGTAAAATAAATGCTATAGTTTTTATTATGTGCTATTTTATTTTTTAAAAATTATATATGGTATGCCATGTGGTTTTTATTGATTAAGACTTAAAAGGGCAGTATATGCTTCATTTTTTTAAATATATATTAAATGTGATAGGCCTGTATAAGTGGAGAAATAGAAAAATATTAATTAGTAAGTATTTATTTAATGATGTGAGAGATATTTATGTATTTAATTTTTTTATATAGTATAATTTACTTACTGTATTTTGAGTACGACCCTGGTGGCTACTCGCTTTTTACTGGGCGACTGAAGAAATTTGCTGTGTTTGGAGGGGGGCGTAGTATGTTTTCTAAATATATTATATGTTTTGATTTTATATAATTTCTTCGGGAAATACTTTTTATTATTATATTATGTTTATTTTAATTATAAGTAGTTTGATTTTTATTATTCTAATTTTATTATACCAGTTTTGAAATTTAAAGATATAGTAGGTGTTGATTTTTATTGTGGAGGTTTGCTTGTTATAGGTTATATGAGCAAGTGATTGAAATAGATGGAGGTTATTTTATTTTTGTATATAAATTTTTAATTTGTTTAATAAATCTGTATAGTTTTTTATTTTTGCGTATTCATTTCTATCATTCACCAAGTTGTTTATGTTCAGGAAAATATAGATTGATTCTAAAATTTTACGTTTGCTTGTATTTTTTTCTCTATCCATTATTATTGCTTCATTAAAATTGAAATTGAGTTTAGTAATTTTATTATGTTTTATTAACGCAGTCTCCGAAATGTTTTTATATTTTAAGGATTTCCTGTGTTGTTCAATCCTGGTACCCAGTTTGTTTTTGGTGTGCCCTATGTATTGAAGATCGCATTCTCCACAAAAAATGGAGTATACTACTCCTATATTATTTTCTAATGTTTCCTTGTCTTTATGACTAGGTATGTAGGTTTTTGGATCTAGGTTTGCGGATCATTAAATAAATACTAATTAATATTTTTCTATTTCTCCACTTATAGGCCTATCACATTTAATATATATTTAAAAAAATGAAGCATATACTGCCCTTTTAATTCTTAATCAATAAAAACCACATGGCATACCATATATAATTTTTAAAAAATAAAATAGCACATAATAAAAACTATAGCATTTATTTTACTGGAGCATATGTAATAATAATAGTTAAAAACAGTCTATATTTCACAATGTTTTCACAACTTAAATTTTTTTTCCAAAATTTAAGAAATTGCATATTGGTTAAATAACACCGTAACGTTAAACAAGGCGAGTTTCTAACAAGTTTGTGGACAAATGTATCAAAAAATATTTTGTATCATTATAATCAGATATATTTAATCTTAATTACTATATTATCTTCTTTTACAGATGATGTATTATTCATTCATTATATATTATAACTTTTGATAATGGCTATTAAAGAAAAGCCGAAACGTACGTCAAGTTAATGACAATAATGTTAAATATTAACATTTGAATAATAAAGAATAAAAAGGCTGTAAATTGGTTCAGTAGTTTTTTATTGGAAAAAACACAAAATCTGTCTTAAAATAAAATAAGTTCAATTTTAACAATACAGCTAATTCTTTGTTGGCAAATAATTTGATTTTTTTTAAACCGTTCACATTCCAAAACAAAATATTATAAATGTTATAATGGGGTTGATGAGGAGAGAAATTGGGATTGATTAATTAGACGAGATCTGAAGACACTTATAAGTTTACACAAACTGCACTAGACTTGTAATGATTTTATAGAATAAAGGGTTAGAGTAGAGTTATGACACGATGATATAACACGATGCGATGTATGGTTGAATCTGATAGATGGATTTCTAGATCTCTCACTGGCTTATATACAGGTTCTCCCCACTCTAGCCTGCTTAAGTCAGAGAGTACCAGAGAGAGTCTGTTTTCTCTCGGTCGGGCCTGTGTTCTCTCTCTTGCCGTTACAATATTATTATTCGTAAATTTATAATTATACTTGGCCAAGTTGTGTGTATGTAAATCCGTTGGCATTCCAAGTCGTTAGATTAGAGGCATTACCATAATTAATTTAACTGCTATTTCGGTTCACTATCTTTATACTTGATGTTTTGGATTTCATCAAAATCCTCTATGCCTTTGTTCTATCAGGAGTGTTTAGCCAAAAGTGCAACTGAATTATTTTCGGAGTAGATGGGTGACTGGGGTCATCAGTACAGACATGGATCTTCAACAATAGATATAATGCTTCTTCTTCTTCCTACATCTGTTCCCTTAGGAGGAGATGGTTTTTGTTTTGAGGATATTGGTGCGCTACCAATATTGAAATTGATTTAGTGAATGGGCAGAAAAGAAGTTACTTTTTTCTCCTGTGGATGGATAAGCGAAGCATAAATGTAGACAACAAATGATTTATTAATCAAGTTCGTGCAAATAATTCAATAACTTCATCATTAATAGTATTTTGTATTTTAAGTTTTAAGTTTTATAAAATATCACGCACAAAAAATTGAGGTCAACATAAATTGCAAAAAAAATATTAAATATTCTCACATAAAAATAAATTTCAATTCCATCAAAAAACAACAGCAACAGAGGAAATGAACAGAGCGTACTTTAAATAATGAAGTCAATTTTTTGTTAGTTATTGCTTTAATATAATTATATATTCATATATAAAATTTCTATACTTTTGTAGATTTTGTGATAAACCACTAATTGTGCCATTTGGTACTAAATGTAATTAAAGGAGTATCCAGCTAAATAATAGCTAAACTTTCGGAATAGCTGAATAAATGAAATATTTATCTCTAGTGGTGCTATTTGCATTAGGTACTGAAAATATAGTAGCACAAGTCTTTGGCAGAGCAAAGCAAACCACAAACAAAATTAATACATTAAAATGGTATTTATTTTCAACCAGAAGTGGATCTCCCACACCTCTTTGCATTTTAACCACAAAATAACTGAGAGCATTTTTCATGGCTTATTGAAATTAAAATGGATTTACATACTTCAAAGTTTATAATCAACAAAGAGTTCTTTTATAAACTATAGTTTTGTACTAGTTCTGTAAACTATATAAATTTCAAACAAAGAAGTTATAAAACAAGGTGTCTAATATTTATTAACAAGTTATGGAAAGTGTGTTGGAATATCGCTGTTTCTTCAGAGATATTTCTTGTTACTTCAGGGGGTAATACTGGCCAAACACGGTGAACAATATCTAGACCCTCAAGACCCATTACACCTACTTCTTTTCCTCAGTTCCAACCGTTTCCAGTTTTTTCTCCACCGTCAGATTCATATTCATCAAGATTGTGTAGAGAAGTTGATGTCAATTTGTAAACTTTCATAATTGAATCTGTTCATAAATGACCGGAACTTTAAAAGTAGAAGTCTCTACATAAACCAGCCTCTCAGATAAAGTAGGAAAATCTGGAAAAAAAAGTATCAGCCAATATTTAGTTACTAATTTTTGTTTCGTAGAAGGTAATTAAATTTAGGCTACTACAATTAAGCCAAAATTATAAAGTGATTTGTAAAACATTGGAGATTCTCGTTTTTATGTGCAGGAGGTTTTTTTTTTTTTAATTTTTATTGCTATTTACTGCAGCATAGTTGCCATAAGTAAATAAGTGTGAGCAATTATAAAAAAGAGAGGAGAAACTACCCAGTGGTGGCACACGTAATAAATATTGTTAATGCTTGTTATCTTCTGTATTGTTGTTGTTTATTATCTTCTATGAGCAAATCTCGTGGCCATTGATGTTTCAGGCGTCGAGAAGGATTATCAGGAAGAGCTCGGGACGAAAGACAACGGACAAGAGGATTGTGATGAGAAGATAAAGAACATATGGAATTTATTGTATCGTGTTTTGATAACGTCTTGTAGGAAGGACATGTCTAAGTCTGTGTGGATTGTTTTGTTAGCGACGTAGTAGGGAGCGTTGACAATGGTTCTATGGATTTTAGATTGCAGGGACTGGATACGTTGAAGGCTGGAATGCTTAATTGAATCCCACAGTTCAATTCTGTAGGCCCAAACAGGTTTTAAGATGGTTACATAGATGAGTCTTTTATTTTGCAGTGTGAGTTTCGATCTGTTGTCCAGAAGTCTTTTGAGTAGTCTGAATTGTATGTTCAGTTCTTTTCTTTTGAGTCGTGGGTGTGGGTTCCATGTAAGTCGTTTGTCAATGCAAATCCCAAGATAGCGGACGATAAATTACTTTAGTTTAATAATATTATCAATAATGAAATGGCATTTTGGTTGGTGCATTTTATATATAACAGTTTCCAATATTTCTAGATTAAATTCCATCTACCCAAGAAATTAACTACGGACATCAGAAAAAAACCAAAGTTTAACCAAGTTGATAAAAATAAATGGATATAATAAATTAACATTTAACATTTTTAGAAAACCGAACTTACAGAAGCCCACAGAACCGAACCAGCAGACTCATTGCCCTTTCTGGCACACAAAAATCCAGAATTCAAAGAACAACTCAAAGTACCAAAACATTGCTTCAAGCCTCATGGGGCATCAAGTGTTTACATTTTTTTTTGAACGAGGACTCAAATTAGATTACACTAACTTTAGAAATTAGAAATTAGATTATACTAACTACTAGATGACACTATTACATTGGCTTGGAAAATTCGAAAAACAAAAAATATAACAGGTAAGAATAAAATATGTAAACATTATCACGAATTTCGAAAACCTTGCAGTAATGTAATTATATTTAGAAGAACTCCACCTAGTTAATTGATGAGCAAATTTCCTCTCACTTCAAACCTTTCTATAACAACAAATGGTACATGAAAGTAAATTGTTAGATTGTTATTACGAATTAAAAGACTAACTGTAATAGTATTGACGTCATAGTAAACTGATGACACTATTAAACCCTACTTCCATTTTGGGGGATGGGGAGGGCCGATAGTTATTTTATTAATATTGTCTGTATATCTATCTTTATAAAATTTTTATTTGATTTTGTTATAATTAAAAAAAATAAAAAGAAATCATGATTTAACTCATCTCAGAAGATTCACAGTTCAGAAATAAAACAAAATTTCTATTGTGAATTTAAATAATCATTTTTAACTTGATATCTCGATGAATTGAAATAAATATATCACTTACGATGTTAATTTCGTAACAAATTTTGCGGAATCAAAGCTGAAGAGATCCCTCTCTTAACCAAGCCCATTTCCAGAAATGATAAGGCGTGAGCATTCATCCCATTTATTTGTCTGATTTCTACCATAGTTTATTTTTTTTGTTACAATAGCTGAGGTCCTTTGCAACTACTGTACTTATTCTTTTTCTTGTAATTATATTTTCTTTTTTTTAATGGTAACTAATCAACATCTAATATAGTGTTCATAAGAAAACTATCCTTTCCCTTTGAAGAAAACCATTTGAATCGCTTCAGTTTATTCTTTTAATTTATTTTATTTCAATTTCATTTGTTTAAAAAAAAAAATATAGCACGACTTAGTAAACATTGAGATTTTTGGCTTCCAACAAATGAAACTGTTAAAAGATCTCTTGATCAGCCGTTATTTTTGGCAGCACAATAGACAATATGATTTTTAGTCAGCATACAATTAATTTAAGCGGGTGAAACGTTTTTTGAATCTACAATTATTTTATTGTTTCTTATTTTTTATTGTTATTTTATTGTTTGCATAAAGCGAGAGGTTTATAGCTCTCGCTAGAATAACCCATGCTTGTTTATAAAATAATTTACAGTAGAGTGGGTGAGTTAAAGCCACTACACTACAGCCAGAACTATTTGGCTAGTAACAGAGTGCTAAATATTAATGTAATATTAAAATTAAGTAAAGGTGATATATATGAGGTCACAGATTCTAATAAGAAAGGATTAGGCTCAATGGTAACGCATTGGATTCCCATGCTGAGAAATTCCGGGTTTCCTGCCTTAGATTTTCTGTTCCTAGACTCTACAGATCTCAGCCCGTCGATGGGCATGTGTTCGAAGAAAGCAGAAACATGAGCTGGCGTATCTAGACCCGCAGCTACTCCAAACCAGCCCACCTCTCAACTAGCACGGGGACCCTCCATCATCATTGCAAAACCTCGACCATCACGAAACCTTTCCTCAACTCGTGAGCGCGGAGAAACTCCGCCGGGCTAGCTCACGATCCCGTGGTACCATTGTGATGGTAGAGATGATTCCCTACCACTTAAAGACCCAGAATGGTCACAGGCCCGGAATTACCAGTATTACTTTCACCTCTCCCTCCCAGCACCCGCTTGGACTTGCCGTGCCATTCCATGTGAGGTAGGTCTTCCGTATCTAACCCAACCCTAAAGCTTACTACTCCCTACATACCTTAACCTAACACACTCATCCCAATAAATACTTTCACACTACTTACTCCTAACTAAAATTTTTCCCGGGATGAGCTACTAAATATTCGATCACCCCGTTCCTAACTCTAATCAGGTACGATTCACTACACTATCCTACTTACACTATCCCGTTACTCACTACACTATCTTACTTATGTAACCAGAGAACACAGCTCCGAAGTCCGGCAGTGCACTGAGAAAGCTACGCTGGCACAATAGACCTATCAGATCGCTGTGCATATCCCCTTAAAAAAAAAAAGAACTGATAAGTTAACGTAATGGATTTTGAAAATAAAACAATTTGAACTTGTAGACTGTACCATACATTGCTAAATTCAAATCACTTCCGCTTCCAATATTACTACATTTTTACAAAGTATACAATAATGTTATGCAAGATGATGGTAATTGAATGGAGAAATGAGAAAATGATGAATACCAAACCACATTACTCACGTTTATATTGTACGGTACTGGTAAAGAGAGATGAGTTTAGTGAGGGTAGACTGCCCGAGTGAAGAGTGATGATTGTTGGCAGCCTGATGAATATAACACGGTGCGTTAGCTGCTGCGAATCACCTAATGTTTCTAGTTAGAACTATTGCTTATTCTATCGGTGGTGAGCTGTTCTGGCAAGGCTTGATGAATCTTTCAAGAGGAAGTTGATGAAGCGAGTAATCATATTCCTTAAAGTTAAGCTGGCTAATGCATTGTAATGGGCGAGTTTAACTGTACTTCTTTTAACGCTAGAGACAGCTTCTAGGTGAGAGATTGACTGTTGAAGTCAGCCAATACATTGTAATGGGCGTTACTGAGGATGGATTGCCTGGGTGAATGGTTCACATGCGCTTCGAGGCTCAGTAGTAATGGAACCTTGATTCAATTTCTCACAATTGAGCTGAACTATTGAGTCCAACTTTTGTGTTGCAAAATTGCTGGCGTTTGATTCCATTACAATATACAATTTATAAAACTGACATGCAAGATAATAACTACTCGACCCAAGTATACTTGGAAGATCAAATCACTTTTTTTTACTCTTAGCTTTTCTAAGACATTTTTGAATTGTAGAAAGGCAAGGTACATTTCCTTAAATAATTTACTATGAGGTAAACAAATATGTTTATAACCCTAAACAAAAAATATATAGTCATATAAACCTTATACTATCCATATATATTTTTTTAAATTAATTATAGGAGGACTCGATAAAATTATGGTTATAAGTAATTAGGCGAACTACTTATTAAGAACTTCGCTATTTACTGTGTCTTTTCATCTAAATAAATATTAAACTGGAAATGATGTTAAATAGGGACAATTTTAAGTTTCAAAGAATTAAATTAATATGGATACAAACTTAGGTTTGCATGAAAGACAAGTTAATGGTCAAAGTACAGAAACAAAATGAGTAGACGCAGCCGTGACAGTTGCTAACATGAGTGGGGACAGAAGGGCAACGATATGCTTACTGTGGATACACTCTCTACTGATATTATGTCTATGCAAAAACAACAATATGATTTGGCATAATCGGTTGCAGATTTTCAAAAATCATTATTGAAACAATAAAAAAATTAAAACAAACATAATAAACATTACTATTATTAAACGAGAAAATGTAGTATACAAAAAAAAAAAAAAAAAAGAATTTGCCTATCTTAAAACCCAATTAAAAACAAAATTACTATCTGCAAAGTAACATTATAAGAATTACTATTATACCAAAACTTACTATAATGGAGTTGAGAAATTAGGATTGATGAGGAGAATTACGATGAGGGGAGAAATTAGGATTGATTAATTAAAGAGATATGAAGACACTGTTATAATGTAGCTATAAGTTTACACAAACTGCACTGGACTTGTAATGATTTTATAGAGTAAAAGTTGGGAGTAGAGATATGACGCGATGCGATATATGGTTGAATCTGATAGATAGATAGATAGATAGATATCTCGTTAGGTAGATTCTCACTGGCTTATATACAGGTTCTCCCACTGTAGCCTGCTTAAGTCAGAGAGTACCAGAGAGGGCCTGGTTTCTCTCTCATGCCATTACTCTACAGAAGATTTATTCGTGACGTTGTCAAAACTAGGATAAATATTAAATTTGAAATTCAACATGGATAAAATAAATTTGTGTGATCGATTAAAATTTGATAGGAATTTAAATTCACCTGTGATAGTGTTAAAATTTATCTCTAAAATGGATAAAAAGATATTAATATCTTTAACTATATTTTTACAGACGGGGCGAGCCAATTGAAAACTAAACGGTTAATAAAATACGTATGGTTACGTAATAATAAATTGTTTGTAGAATAACTAAAATAAACTGCACATACAATATTAATTACTATCTTTTGAAGATTTAATAAAGCTAGTTTCTTCACATAAAAGGCAAACAGTAGATGACACGTTCCGAGGAAGATATTGACACAGATTCTTAGTGATATCTACACATTCAAACTTCCCAAGTAAGAACAGGAAACAAACCGAATATCAGAGCTCATCTACTAATAATTTGCACCTTTTTGGTCCTATCTCTTCTAGTAAAAACAGAGATTTTAATTATCCGGTCAGCTTAACAGGGAAACTCATTGTTTTTAAATTGTTTAGTAAACGGAAGATAGTGAAAATATGGAGTTCAATAGTCTTTAGTGCTAATTGTATCAATAATATAAGAATATTGTTTTGCAATCCTGTTGGTTATGGTAAATTTTACAAGGCGCTGAGTTCTTATCGAATTATTAAATTATTTGTTTATGTAAAACTTGGCTTATATTTGATGTTAGTAAAGTCCCTGCTTTTTTTCATAGTTTTATTCGTATTCAACGTCGGGCTATGAAAGAAATAAACTAAACGGAGAGCTAAAGGTGGCCTAAAAATGTTTATAAACCAAAAATTTGAGAAAGACGTTAAAGTTTTGGATGTAACAGATGACTGGATTTTTATACAAATCAAATTATTACAAGAATTTTTCATAATAGACACGGTTAACGTTAGCCCTAATGTTTATATAAACGAAAAATTAGATTTGGCTAGATTCACTGTTGCTTAAAATAAACAATTCCAAGAATCCCGCTAATAATAGGAGGTGATTTTCAACTGCCGCATTAGCTGTTTAAATAATTTTCATTATTTTGATAGTCTCTAAGACTCTGTAAGATGTTGGAAGAAAATTCTCTGTTTGTCATTTATGGAAGACTTAACTCACTTTCTCAGAACCCATCACAATTCACGTATTCCGCAACTCTACTGGAAACTCAATAATAAATCTAATTTGGGCCAACTTATTTTGTTTAAAGTACATTTATGACTTAGTGTTTGTTTGTAGAGGGCTTCATTAAAATATTAAAAAAATTCCAAATATATTTGGGATAAAAACTTAGATCAAACTTTACATTATAAGATGCAGTTTAATAAGAATATTGCAGTAAATTTCAATCAAATGATCTTGGTTGAACTGAATAATAGTAACTGCAAACGAATATTATAATTTTAGTTTAAAATAATTGGCACTCAATACTAAAAGTTATGTAAAAAAAAAACACGATTACAAGGCTCCTCAACAATATATATATATGGCAAGCATCAACAGTAAAGGAAAACACCAACATCTTACAGAAAAAGGTGCAATTAGCACGGAACAGACATAGAATTAACAAGAGGTCATATAAGCAAAAAGAAATTCGTTTTCATTGGGATGTGATGGATGCAAGCAATTATAACTATTTTAATTTGAAATATCAAAATTAGGAAGAAAAATGCGAGCTCGTTGGCAAAAGTGTACACGCAGGCAGAAGAGTACAGTTACTGGGAAAACTTCTTGAACCTTGCTAGCTATCCCTTCTTCTCACAGGGGAAGATTTGAAATTACAATTAGAGGACATTCCTTCAAGAGAGTTTTGTTCATGGACACCAAGGAGAACACATCAGAACTGTGCTAGTTTAAGTTATAACATAAGAGTTTATTCCAATTAATTTCAGTATAATTATAAGCATATTATTGTGATATTTTAAAGTAACTTAATTTCAGTTAGAGAATATATCTATTTTATCTAGAAAGCAGTGTGATCTCTTGATTATTTCTTATTACTTCTCTCTCTTAAAACTTACAAGCCCTTTCACTAAACCGCTCACATCACACCAAATACATTTCAGGGGTAAACACACACACACACAAAGGTAGGAAAATAGCTTTCTCTGGTACATTTTCAAAATAATGTTATATCATTCTGAATTAATAGGTGGTGTAAGACATTGTACTTGACCAGAGGAAAACAACAGGTCTGTAACTCAATAAACTTGTAAAAAGTAGTATAATATATATACAATACATAATATATAATAATGATGTATAACGGAATGAACAATACAGTCTGACAATGACCGACCATTAATCAAAAATATTTTCGCGGCGACATTTCTTGAGAAAAAACTAAAAGAAGAGAAATTGGAAATTTGTGCAAATGATAAATATAATTTGACAGAAAGCACGTATTTACTGAACACAGTTAATGATAGGAAAGTGGTTGAATGGCTGAGAAAGCGGGCAAGATTGATAATCGTGACATCAAAGATGGAAGAAAGAACCGAACAGGTTATTTACAACTATCAAGCCCGATGACCTCTGTCTTCTTCCTAGTAATACCCACCTTATGTAACCTTTATTGTCAAGTCATATTTCATATTTTCTACAATTGATAATTTTTATTATAATGATTTATTTTATTTTTTTTCTTACTGTTTCTTTCAATTATGGAAACTGTTTTT
Organism: Triatoma infestans; assembly: GCA_011037195.1. NCBI lineage: Eukaryota > Metazoa > Arthropoda > Insecta > Hemiptera > Reduviidae > Triatoma > Triatoma infestans. The sequence continues at coordinate 28,695 of JAAEAF010011437.1, forward strand.
GTATAATAAATATCTAAAGTCTCATTGTAATATTCTTTATTGTTCATAGTTAAATATTTTACTTTTTTACTCTTTTATGATTTAATAATAATAGTCCCACTTTTATGTTTGTAAGCTTCAACAATATACAACCTTCAAGAGAACTACGTTGCAAATAAACAAAAAATTAGCTAATAATCTGCTTGCAATTGAATACAGCTCTAAGATGAGAATCTTTCTAAATTTAATTTACTTTTTGGGAATCAATCTAATTAAACAGATTGATTATATAGCCTGAAAGATTTTTTTTTCCACAATGTACACTCAGCCATGGGACACTTTTACTTTTCTATATAAAATCTATATAACCCTGTACTGTGAACTACCTTTGGTATAATATGTTTTATATCTAATATAAATGTTATTTACAATACTTTAATCACAAAAAACTCTTCGCTTTCATCAAAATAAAAATAAAAACGTAGAAATTCGTTTAGTTGTGGTACGCTGGTAGACCACACACCGTTACCGTTTGGTCCATTTATCAGGGGCACTTTCATGCTAATGCATGATAACATCAGACCACACACAACTAAAGTTGTCAATCGCTTCTTGGAGGAAGTCGATATAAGGTAATCGATTGGGTCCCTCCCTCTCCGGACTATAGAATCCTATAGAACATCTTCTATGGTACATTTGTCAAAAGGCATATTAGAGTCTGACAACACCCTCTAAGTATTCTGCAACAGCTTCGCACATGCCCTACAAAAATAATGGGATGCCCCGTTCGACAAGGGGCCATTCAAATACTAATGCATCTATGTCCCGCCTTATCAGGGCCCTTGCCCTCTTCGGGCAATAACCACGTACTAGTAGTTGAGAAAATTAAAAAAAAAAAATTTAAATATTGAATAAAAGATGTTTAATTTTTTAATTGTTTTTATTCTTTGCATCAATTCAAATCAAGAGTGTAAAAAATTAACTCTACAAGATATTATTTGACTAGTGAATTGTATTAAAAATAATAAATTTTTACTCATTAATATAAAAACTAAGTGTACCATTTTGACTGAGAGAGTATCGTAACAGTGCGAGAGAAAGAGAGAAAGAGTTCGACAGTAAATCTTTCATCTGGAAGCTGTCTCTAGCTGTTAGGAAAATTAAGTAAAAGCCGACCATCTGAGCACCTATAACAGTCGTCAATCACCAGATAAACTTTAAAGAATAAACATCAGTCGCTATATCAATTTCAACCTTTTAACTAGCTTAGATTAACCAAGCTAGAGCCAAACTAGCACAAACAAAGTTCTAACTAGCCACTTCACTTTTCGAGCGACTGATAAAGTCAACGTTACATCATTCTACACTCATCAAGCTACCAACAATCATAGCTCATCACCCGGTAACTCGACTATCTATTACTCTTTTTCATACTCAATAAATTCATCAATACCATTCTCAACATCCGATTCTTCTGCCATTTTACCTAGTTCATTAGACAAGTACTAATAGCTTTTCTAATTTAGTTGACTTATCGATTTAACGATGACCACCAAAAAGAATACTGCGAAAAGAATTATTTCAATAAACCAATTAACTTACAGATTAGTGCATCTATCATTTATATGTGAAATAATAAGATTATTATTGGCTAATTAGAACTAACACCTTCACAATCTTAAGAAAAAGTTGAACATCAAACAAAATTCAAAAAAACCCCTATGAAGGACCATGAAAAAACAGCCCATGAACGACCAAGGCTGGCCAGACGGCGATTTGAATGGGAGCCGTGTGGTAAGCACGCACCAGTTCCCAGGCCGTTTAGTTCCGGTCTTCGCTACCTAAGGCGCTATTCTTGCAGCTTCCCACTTTTTATCACGATGCTGGGTCAACATCGACCTTGCCCTCATTTGTTTAAAATTAAGAAAAAAGTGAAAAGTCATATTTAAATTAGATAGATTAAAAACTGAAATGGTTGTTCATTAGCTATACAAATATAACACCTCTTATTTTAAATTAATAAATCAATAATTAGGAAGCAATTCTATACTGTTTAAAATTAAAAACTAAAAAATATTATTTCTTGTATATAATTTTTTTTTTTCTGATTGGAAAACGATTATTTATGTTGAACTTTTGCTATAAAATGTAAATACTTTCTAAGCAATAAAATTCCGATTTGTTTCCGATTCTGTAAAAGATTTTGAGTATATTAATAATTCTTTTAAACCTTTTAATATTTTTTCTAAAATTAGTATGAAACTGTTGGTATAGATTCAGTTGTCATACACATATTGAATAAATATAAAAAAAAAACATAAATAATTTTAAATAGATAATTAAACAATTACCAGGTAATTTAATTTCATCTTTATTGAATTAGAAAACTGATTATTGTTATAATACCTTACTAGAATAAAAATAACAAAATATTGCCCCTGTTGAGAAGTGCACTGTATGCAGGTCAGTAGCAGGTCAATGTAATGAATACACTTGCACTGAACACTATTAAAACAGTATATACTAGAGACAGGCTAAACTAAAGTAGCAGTAATGGTATCAACTAACAAGTTGTTAGTAATTACTTGTCCAACAGTTAATCTACAGTACCCATAACATGCCTTAGATAATTTACAAGGACGCTTGCTCAATTATTGCACATTTTTCATTATTATTCAAAATATGTAAAAAAAAAAATGGTTATATAATTTACATAATAATGGTGGCAAACATTTAAAATTTGCACAAAATTAAAGTTTATTGAAACAATAAAAAAAAAAAAAAAAAATGGGGAAACTGAAGATCTGAGGATCAAAGTATAAAGAAAAAAAAAAAAGTAAAAAGTAAAGTAATGCCTATTTTTTCAGGCAGGCTCAACGTACAACTACCAAATTAGGTGTCGTGGACGGGGGGCGGGGCGGAAGCACCTACTTTACTATTAACATTTTTTAAACAAATATAAAATTTAGCAGTTATACACTGGACTCGAACTGGGGCCCTCCTAATTAAAAGTCCATGCTCATAACCACTACACACCACCAACACCCGCTCCGAGGATCAAAGTATAAGAGAAGATATTTTGAAGATGAAAAATAAGGGAGATCAGACTAATGATAAGCAATGAAAGAAGAGCGTTAATTTGCTCAAATTATAAAATTTTTACCAAAAATTAAAAAAAAGAAGAAATACTTTAACCATAAACATAAAAAACTTTTTATGGAATTCTTA
>JAAEAF010011439.1:0-13761 GCA_011037195.1 Triatoma infestans
AAGTGAGTATCAAGCAAAAGCTGCAGTGTCTCCCCTTCCCCCCCTGTAAAGGACCCATCAGGGTATCGTAGGGTACCTAACTGACTGTCCCTATCCTTACTAAGAATCCGTACCAATCTAGATGATTCCTGGAACGAATTTATATCCTCACAGAAGGATCTCCAGGAATTCCTCTTGGCTCTCCTCAGAGCATATTTATATGCTCTTTTAATACTGTTATAACTATCCCATGATTCCGAAGAATCAGCAAGGACAGCCTTCCTGTATGAGCCCCTTACCTGTCTCCTTAGTTTTTCCAACGAAGAAGACCCCAGGGATTCTTACTATCCTTAACCACCTTGGGAGGACAAGACTCCTCGAATGAGGATCTAATGTGTTCATGAAGAATACCAGCCTCCCTTTCCAATTCCTCTATGCCATCAGGGGCTTCTGATTGGATAGTCAGTTTATCTTCAATAATTCTAGAATATAAACCCCAATCCGCCCTCCTGGGATTCCTATAACTAACCAGGGTAATTGGATCAATCCCCAGACTAAACCTAATCATCCTGTGATCGGAGATGGAAGCCTCAGGACTCACCCTCCAATCCTTAATCAGACCACTAAAATTCCTAGAAGCAAGGGAAATATCAATAACCTGTCTTCTAATCCTAGTAACAAAAGTGGGTTCAGTACCCCTATTCAGGACCTCTAATCGCGTGCCCACCAGGAAATCCATGAGAGCGCGACCCCTACCATTGGTGTCGCTGCTGCCCCCAGACAACATGATGTGCATTCGCGTCACATCCTATTATAATAGGTATGTCATTGGTCTCCGAATACCGAACCAAACCCATGAACTCCTGAGGAGGAGGAGAGGGGCCATCATAGGGGAAGTAAGCCGAAGCCACAACTACGTCGCGACGACGCCCACCAACCCCCAGTCCAACCCTCACCACCACCAAGTCCCGAGAGCAGAACTGTCGAAGCAGGACAGCGTCGACACTCCGACTGGCAAGCATACATGCCCTAGGAATGTCCCCGCCATCCGCCACGAACAGTCTGCCATCAACCACACTCAATCCTCGAACCAAACCTTTAAAGGCATAAGGTTCTTGAATTAGAATAAAATATGTATGCAACTTAGCAATACAACGGCATAAGTTAGCCGTTGCATCTTTGCTATGCTGCAAGTTAACCTGAACCATTTCTACCCTGTCAATCATAGTAATAAGTCAACTAATGTAAGAAATGGAACTTATGACAAACTTGATAGCAGGCAGGAACAAAAATAAATGAATAATAATAAAATAAATAAATAAACAAATAATAATAAAATAAATAAATTTAGATAAATAAATAGACCAATAGATAAATATAAATAAATAAATAAACAAACAAAGAAATATAAATAATAAACAAACAAATAAATATAAATAAATAAATAAAAATGAAAATACCTGCCTTACATATCTTTCCTTTTTCCTTTGACCACGTTTCAGAAATCGCCGCAGGAGGCCAAGTCCTCCGCGGCTCCTCCTGACACGTTCTCCTCCAGAAGCAAGCCTTCCCTGCCTCTGGATATTTTTCCAGATTCCCACCCATTAGTGCATCCAGGCCCTGGTCACCCGACTCTGGATGTACAGAGGAATTACCCCCACCACCGGTGGCCCCCTCCTCTAAGGGGCCCCCGGCTGACGAATTTAAAATTAAAAACATATAAATAAAATTAAAAATTCATCTCCAGAGCTCTCCACCCTCCACGGAGCCTCACAATTTGGGACGCTTTGAAGAAGCGCCAGAGCTACCCTAGAGATATAGCGCCCAGGGATTGTGAACCATGGCCCACAATACCCGGGAGCTCACCCATGCGTTCTTTACGCTAGCCGATTGACCAGAACTGGGTTAGGCTCTGGCCGCCTGTTTAGTGGAGTCAGGAACCAAAGTGGTGTGTTGGACTGCAAGGCACGCCGAGGAAACTTGCCTCCAGCGAGAACCTGCGTCCTCAACCACCAGGACTTCCCTCCCCCACGACACAGGTATCCACACTCGGCAAACATGTGGGTGGCAACAGCACGTGCCACTGGCGTGTAAGACTGTAACTATGTAAGTGTATAATGTTAAGGCGTTTAGGTGTAAGTGATGCAATATGAATTCCCACGGAGGCTCCGCAGCAAAAGAATTCGCTGCAAGAGATTCAGGCCGCACATAAATTATGGCGACCCAAACAGAGGGCAGAAAAGTCTCCACCAACTCACACTCCAAATGGGAAAACCACTGCACTTGTTAGTCTGTAATTGTAGCTGAGGTACGTGGGAGTGCTAGGTTCCCAAATAGCCCGAAGGCTACCCTCTGCGTTCACCCTCCAACTTAGCCATCCACGCTTCCACAAAGTGGAGCGCAGATGTTTCCGGAGCCAGCGACGAGGACGCGTTGGATGGGCTAGAATGAGGTTCCGCGACGGAATAACCGTCTCGAGAAACATAGGGAAGTTTCACCCTATGTGAGTACGAATACTCCCTCAAACCTTTGGCTCCAGTGGTGGTAGTAGTAGTAGTAGTAGTAAATTATTTTTAAGTTAAAAAATTTGAGAACAAAAAATAATATTTACTGAAAAACACTATTTTCTTAAAATTAGATATTCATTCCAAAAATAGAAAAGTCTTTTAAAAAAAATTTCCCTTAATTCTGTAAGTACAGAAGTTAGACCTTCTCGGAACATTGTATTGAGGTGCTATGCCACAAACTTTCTGGTCACAGATTCAACCTATCGCCGAATGTTTTTTATTGTTCTTGGAAGAGCACATATACGACAAGCGTCTTTTCTTTGTCTAACTTTACTTTTTTCTCCACTAGTTCGTCACGTTCAGATAGGAGTGTACTAATAATGTTGTGTAAGTCTCGAGGTATTCTTGGCTCTAGCAATCTTCTTTCCAAATGAGGCCGAATTGAGGAGTTACCTTAAGGAGGAGCTAAGAGAGGAGTCCACTCTTAGCTTTCGTAGCGACCAGACGTATATTGTGCTCTAGTTTTTTATAGTAAATTTAATAGCTTTATGAAGGAATTTCAGCGTGAAATTTTGCAAAGGAATAGCCTGGAGTGAGATCTATAAGTGAGCAAATTTTTGTGAAATTTTATCGAGCAGTCTCGAAATAATTATTAATTAATATAAGGCTGAATAGTTTATTGCAATTTGGGAAAGTTCAAAGTTCGCCTAGTTGATAATACTCTTGAATGTTGCGATAGTGTTGGTGAAACTCAGTGGGGGCAGTTCTTGAAGTGGAAGAACATTCTCGGTCCTTGTTTCACCACGACCACTACATGCTACTAGATACTGGCACTACCGCTGTATCGTGTCACTGACGTATTTTATGAGGTACATAATTAAAAAAAAAAATTTGACGCAACTACAATACTTCCTCTTACTAGGAGTAAGAGAAAGTAATAAATAAATAAATACATAAATAAAAATTATAAATAATAATAATAAAAAGAAGGAAATTAATAAGTATAAATAGAATATAATATAAATAAATAATAACCAATTAATAGTACCAAACTGGCGATATTAGCGAATTAATCAAACTGTTCGAAAACTTTAAGAAGGAAATCAAAATGGAAATAGAAGTCGTGATCCGCAGGGAAATCAGTAATCTAAATATTCTTAATGTGCTTGAGGAGCAGAATAAAAAACTTGAGTTGTTGGAAAAACAAAACTATGCTCTGAAAGAAACTATTATGAAGCAGTAAAAATCGTTTGAGACTATACGTAGACAAAATATTGTGATTTTCTTTGGAATGCAGGAGGATAAAGATGATACCTATGACGGTCTGGTTGAGGTTGTGCTTGATATCTGTAATAATGTACTATCTGTTCCTGTTAAAAGAGATAATGTGAACTACATTAGAAGACTTGGTCAGCAAGGAAACAAATTACGACCAGTTGTTGTCTCTTTTGTTTCTAATATAATGAAAAGGAAAATATTGCAAAATGCTATTAAATTTAAAGGTAGTAAATTGTTTGTTTCTGAGGATTTCGACAAGGAAGAACAGTTGAGGAGAAAAGAATTGGTACAACTCTTAGCTGAATTCAGAAGAGCTGGACAAGGCTGTAAACTGAGAAAAAATGAGCTACTCATTGATGTAAATTTGTGACTTGGTGAAGAACAAAGATAAACAGGTAAAGACATCGACTAACGATGAAACGGTAGAGAACTAAAAGAGCTACTCCCAATAACTATTTAACTGCGGCCAGCGTAATGGAGCCTTTCACCCTAGAAGCAGTTCCGCTTCATCTACGACAAGCAAGAAATGAATCTGTCCGAATAGGTAATAATGCTACTGAATATTGTAATATTTTGGCTTATAATATATCTGGCATTAAAAATAAAATTTATAATACGGAGTTTAGTTTATCAGTTTAATATATATTTTTTTTTGAAACTTTTCTTACTGAGATTGAATTATTTAATAAATTTAAACAGACATTGGTAGATTGTGATAAGGTTTTTGTACCAGCTGTTTAAGAGAATAGATTCGGCAGAGCGAGTGGGGGGGGGGTCGATATGGGCTTGTTGACACGAGCTGATTTATTGTAACATTGCTAAATTTGTTAAGTTTACAAAAAATATTCTAATAGAGATTAACTGTGAACTGCCAAGCATTATATTGTGCCTGTCTATCTTAATTGTAATTCTTGGTTGCAGGATTTCCATTTGTTACAGAATTTAATCGAAGAAAAATCAGTCTGCAGTTTATACTGATTGGAGCTTTTAACAGCAGAGTTAGCGACTATCAGATTCAGATTATACCTAGCGTGTTTACGAATAATGTAAGCCTGGAGACATGCAGAAACTCAAAGGATGATGTTCTTAATACTAACGGTATGAATTTGTTGTCTTTCTTTGAACGTTTTTATCTGATAATTCTGAATGGCAGATTTGAGGGAAACTTCCATGGGAAATATACTTTCATAGGGGCTAGAGGTTCATCGGTTAAATATTTGTGCTGTTTCTTCAGAGGTGCTGCCATCTCTAATATCGTTCGTGGTTGGCCAGCAGTTCTTTACTGACCATCTCCCAATAATGTTAAAAGTTATAGTTCATAGAAACAAACAAAATAAAATTATATCTTTATTTCCTAAGTTGAAATGGCGTTCTAATTATAGTGGGATTTACTTGGAGGATTTAGATAGCGCTGTCTCTCAATGTCAGAGTTTTCCAGATGAGGTAGCATTTGGGATACAACAGCTAACTGATATAATAACAAACATAGCTTATAAATATAAAATGGTATACACTAATAAGCCAGTAACCTTTAGGCAGTGTTGGTATGACAATGAATGTTTTAAAATGCCTCCCTTCTGTTTGGATTGCTTAAAATTCATAAATCAGGTTCCCATACTATTAAAAACTATTATATTAAAATTAGAAATGACTGTAAAAGTTTATGTAATTCTAAGAAAAAGGAATATTTTGTAAACTTAGCGAATATGTTTCATTCTGTTAGGGACTCGAAAGAATTTTGGAATATGGCGAGAAAATTTAAACTCAGTAATTTAAGTTTTGGTTGTGGAATAACTGCACAAGAATGGATCGATTATTTTCGCTCCTTGCTGAATCCTCCCTTATGCGCGAATAGAATATCATATGCGGAACCTTTAATTATTAATGAGGTTCTTGATGCTCATTTTACTAAATTGGAAATAATGGCTGTTATACAAAAAATGAAACCCAACAAAGCACCTGGGCCTGACGGGATACCCAATGAATTTTTTAAAAAACTTCCGGATAGCTTTTTAGATAAATTACTGTATTATTTCAATAAAGCTTATGATATGGGATGTATACCTATCTCGTTCAGACATTCAATAATTTTTCCTATTCAAAAAAAAGGTTCAAGGAATCAAACGTAATTATCGTGGTATTTCCTTCGCTAATACAATTGGCAAAATATTAACGGGACTTCTACTGGGTAGGCTGGGCCGCTGGGTGGTGGAAGAGGGCATATTGGGCGAATTCCAAGCAGGATTTAGACAGTCGTATTCTACGACGGACAATGTAATCAGCCTGATGAGTATTGTGGAATTGAGATTATGCAAAAAGAGACAAAAGGTGTTCGCGTTTTTTGTTGACCTGAGTGCGCATTTGATAGGGTGGATCGTCATGCTCTTTTTATAAGTTCTGCGGGTTAGGCCTTTCCAGTAGGATGGTGAATGCTCTTAGGGCGTTGTATGATGAGACTGCAGCATCTGTTTGATGTGATGGAGGCCTTACAGACCAATTCGAGACACTATGGAGGTAAAGCAGGGTTGCTTGTTAAGCCCTCTTATTTTTTCACTTTTCATGAATAATATTGCAGATAATTTGAGTGGCGGTATTCGTTTTGAAAATGTACAGGTTAAGATCCTGGTTTACGCTGACGAGTTGGTCATTTTGGCCCCGGATCGACTTACATTACAAGTGATGATCAATGATTTTGAAAAGTATTGCAATAAATGAAACCTTGAGCTGAATTTAAACAAATCTAAAGTGCTCCCCCCCCCTGAGTAGTATCCCTACAGGGACTGTTTATTTGCATGCTCCAAGACAGCAACAACAACTGTCTTACTACATGCTTTCGATTACATTGTTAATAATTTCAAATTTAATTTTCAATAACAAGGTATATATAAATCAATGGTTCAAGCAAATTAAATAATATATTACACTCCGAATAAATGACATAAAATTTAACAGAATGGAACTAAAATATCATAATTACGCAATTGAAGAAAAATAATTATAAGAAAATTACTAAGTACATCTAAATAGAATCTAGAAAATTAAGGCTATTTTGATTAATTGATTTATGATATTAATTTATTATCACTATTTATTTACTTATTATTTATCTATTTATTTATTTAAACTTTAGTAAAGTCAAGGTTATTTATGAATTTCTTGCATTTCTTTATAACTTCTTCATCAATGTAACTCTGTCCAGGGACCAGGGATCTCCATTAGATAGCACCACTCTCAGCAGTTCGCTTCTCTCTCGTTCGAAAATTTGACAATAATATATTATATGTTCCACAGTTTGCGGGCTGGATCCATCACACGAACAGTTCGGAGAATTGATCAGCTTGAATCTGGGAAGATAAGAACGCAGAGGACCGTGCCTGTGAGAATAGTGGTCCAATTTTTAGTCACTTTCATTTTCCTCATTTTTAGCCTTGAAGATACTGTTGGGAAAAAATGTTAAGTGACGGCTCCCTTAGAGCTTGCTCTCCATTGTGCTTCCCATTGTTCTAATGACTGTGATCTTGAAACAGCCTTGAGTTTACTCAGAGGGTACAAAGTGTACTCAGCTGTCTCTTCGATTTGGCCAGCAGCTTCCTTAGCAAGTTCGTCAGCCCTTTCATTACCTTGAAGGCCTGAATGACCTTTAAGCCATTGAAATCTTATATTTATCATCCTTCCTGAGAGACTCTAAGGAAGTTTGACTGTCTGTTAAAATTAACATATTTTGCTTCCTATTTTCTTTTAGATTAATTAGCATCCATTTTAAAGCTTCTTGTATTGCCAGCATTTCTGCTTGTTTATTACTGCAGTGGCTCGATAGTCTGAACTTGACTTCACCAACTTTTTCTTGGTTGAAAAATATCACAAATCCGCACCCAGTTCCTCTGTCTATTTTATTTCCATCCGTGTAAATATTCTATTCATTTATATTACCGTCGGTGTTAATATCTATATTTGGTATGGAAGCCGGATGTTTCCACTTATTTGGAGGAAGAGTTTTCACTAAGTTCTTGGCGGGGAAATCCTCCATTGAGTCCAGCCCAGAAATCGTTTTTCGTACAGTTGCTATTTCTCTAACTTTTTTAGTGATAGGCGTTATTCCAGCTACAATACAAGCTGCCTCTGTGGAGATGGTTCTGTAACCTTTAATAATCTTGATGTCAGCATTCTTTGTACTCTTGACATCTTTTGTTGGTTCTTTTTCTTTTTAAGTGCTGGAATCCACACTGGAGCAGCATAACTTAGTAGAGGCACCAATGCACCACTGTATATTGTTCTCAGAGCGCCATATTCTAGTCCCCAATTCACTTTCGCAAATCTTGATAATTTGTTCACTAATTGCAGACTGTTACTAGCAATGTACTCTATGTGGGGGTTAAAGGTAAACACCGAGTTATTTTATTTCCCTCACATTCTCAAGTTGTTTACCTGAAAATATATTTTGCAGTCTCGTCTATTCTTTTTTCTGGATATAAGTAATGTTTTTGATTTTTCATGGTTAAATTCAATTTTGTAAGTATTTGCCCATTCGCTGATTTTCCATAATTCTTCGTTTGAAATTACCTCTGCCTCAACGTCTGATTTTCCTTTAGTCATAACCAAGAGGTCGTCTGCAAATGCAATAACTTTGGAGCTTCTTGAAAAATTTAGCTTCAACAGCGAGTCATATTGAACTGCCCAGTAGCCAGGACTGCTGCATGACCCTTGTGGGCATCCCTTCGTTACTTTTCTGGAGTGCTGAAATTATTATCCGAGATTGTTGCTCTTCTTTCCTCGAAGTAACTTCTGGTTAGCTGTACCAAGTTCCCAGGACACTTGTAATCTACTAGCTGTTGCAGAATGCTCGGCCACCACGCGGCGTCAAATCCCTTAACATCTAGGGAAGTCAAAATGACACTTTCCTTGCACGAGAGACTCTTCTCGACGAATTCTTTCACTGTGAGAAGCGCGTCAATAGTACTTGTTTGCTGGCCAAATCCGTATTGGTTTTCCGATAGTAATTGGTTCGAGTAAAGATAGTGCATTATTCTATTGATTAATTTTTTCTCGAGCACCTTTCCAGTACATTTATTAGATTTATCGGTCTGAATTTGAAGGCTCAGCTGATGTTCTTTTCCACTTTTCACTATCGTCGAGTTGAGTGTTTCCATGATTTAGGAAAGTAATTCCTATTCAAAAATTCATTGTACAGTTTTGTAAAGAACTTGGGGTAATTCGAATCTACATAGAGTAGAACTGCACTGTTCAAGCCATCTTCTCCTGGCGCTTTTTTGCTATCAATATTTTTTAGCTCGTTGAGTATTTCATTTGTGGTGAACGGCGGATCATCAACACCATGAGACACGCCTTTAGATGCTGTTCTTATTTCCTTACTTTCCTCATTGTCGTTATCTTCGTTGGCGTGAGCTATAAATGTGTCCATCATTAATGAGAGACTCTCCTCTAAAGTATTAGTTTCATTTCCATCAGGTTTCTTTAATGTAGTTAAAGGGGCGGGTGTTGGTGTAGTGGTTATGAGCATGGACTTGTAAGTGGGAGGACCCCAGTTCGAGTCTCGCGTATAACTACTAAATTTTATATTGGTATGTAACTACGACACCTAATTTGGTAGTTGGACGTTAAACCCGCCTGAAAAAATAGGCATTACTTTACTTTAATGTAGTTAAGTAACTTGCTGGTTTCAATTTATTTGCTGAAATTTTATATGCCATGTTCCAACGATTTGTTTCCTTAGTGAGATTACAATACTCCCTCCATGATTTTACATTTTCTTTTAGTAGTTTTCGTTCAAAGATATTTTTATTTTTCAAGTATTCACTTTTCCTACTCTGTCCTAAAGCCACTTTTGCTACTCTGTCCTAAAGCCACTGTTCCTAAATCTATGTTATTGCATGTTCTTTGATAAAGTCTAGTCCGTTCACTTTTTTCCTTAGAATAGATAATTCGGTATTCCACTTCTAGAACTATTCCATGGAATCATGGACCAGTTTTATGCCCAGAATTTGTGTGTCTAATGCTTTTTGTTTTAAGACATAAACTACATACATTATATTTAGAAACTACAAGTGCTTATACTTAGAAATGGTGGTAGGTCAGCCAAGTTGGAAAAATGGTGTTTTAATAAACAGGAAATAGGTATTGTGAATTCATACAAATATTTGGGTATCACGGTAACGACAAATCTGTCTTTGGAAAAACATTTTAAGAAAAGTGCGAAAACTCTAAATTTGCTTTGAACGCTTTCAATAAGCTAATTTATAATAATAATATCCCTTTTTCCTCTAAAGTGAAAATCTGTAATTCTGTTTCCACAACTATTACTTGCTATGGGGCACAAATTTGGGGATCAAAAATGTACAAGAATGTTAAAATCCCTCTACAATTTTTTATAAAAAAAATGTTTTAATCTGCCTTAGAATTCTCCAGATTATTTGTTGTATTTGGAAACAAATTTAATGCCAACTTTTCTGCATGCCTTCAGGTTGCATTATAATTATATTTGCAAATGCTGTCACTCCGCATATTTTTGCAAAACTAATTATAAAAAATAAGCAGTTTTGGTACAAGGATTGGCTAAACTTGTCTAACCTCTATATCAATTTCAACTCCATGATAAAGTGTGAACTTAAAGTAGCTGATATTCTAAGTAAAATGCAAGACAAATTTACTGAAATGTATATTTATTAAAATGTATAATCAGTATGTATAAAATGTATAATTTCAGTTCCGTTTTATTTGTATCTATCCAAGTCTCAAAGAGTTCCGTGTTAGATACTTTAACAAAACTGAGCTTAGTCTGGAAGAGTTGCTATACTTCAGAGACATTTTCCGTGTTTCATTTTGTGGTCATCGACCGGTTTCGGGCGTTCGCCCATCTTCAGGAGGATGCGTTTTTCAGACAGTGTGACAACACAGACTTGCACAGAGCCACTTCAGTTTTACACACTGACTGGTGTTTTTAACTGTATTTAAAACTAAACTCTTAAACTAGGTCAAGGGGTATGGTCAGCTGGGTGGGAAACACGTGTTTGGGTTGTTAAAGGGCAAATTTTCCTTACAATGGAAATTACACGTGGGGGTCTAATTTTTAAACTCTAATGTTGGAGGGAGATTTACTTTACAATTAACTAGTCAAAATAAAATATAAAATATATAAAATAAATTAAAAATTAAATTAAATAACGATTTAAACTAACATAATTTAAAATTAAGCGATTTTTATCATTGTTTTTTATAATTATGCATTCCACACAACATTTTTTATAATTATGCATACATCATCAGGCAAATTTTGTCTGTTGTTTATTAAGTTTTGTGTCATGAGTTTATATATTTCGAGTTGTTCTATTATGTCAAGTCGTCGTCCTTTATGGCCAGAATGTATTAGCTTCATCGTGGTCGTGATGTTATCGGGTTTGTGCTTGTTAGTGTTTAGGTGATTGGCATAATTTGAGTCAACTTTGTTGTACTTGTATGATCTGATATGTTCGGTAAATCGTTCCTTGATTTTTCTGCCGGGCTGCCCCACGTAAATGTATGTTGTCACAGTCCGGGCATTTCAACTCGTAAACCACACTGCTGTCGTACACGTTAGTGAACTCGGTGCGATTGCGGATTTTGTTGCCTAATTTGTTGTTTGTTCGGAAGGATGTCTTAATGCCCAGTTTTTTGAAAAAAATTGTGAGTTTGTACGTGTGGCTTCCAATATATGTGAATGTGGCGAATTTGTCTGCTGTTTCTTTATCAGTCCTATTTCGGTGGTGTGTTTCGTTTTTTAGGAGTTTATTAACGATGTTCGCATTATACCCATTGTTCTCAGCTATTTTGTAGATTGTCTGCAATTCTTGTGTGTGGTTCGCGGGTGTGAGGGATGTGTACTTAAGTCTGTTCGTCAGAAATCTAAGTGCAGCTAGTTTGTGTTGGGTAGGATGGTAGGAATTTTGCGGTATGATAGCATCGGAGGTAGTTGCTTTTCTGTGCATTCCGTATTCCAGTTTATTGTCGGTTCTTGTGAATTTTATGTCTATGAAGTTGAGGGTGTTGTTCGTTTCTTTTCGTACGTGAATTTTATTTTCTGGTTTATGTTGTTAAGGTAATGTACTATTTTGTCTATGTCTATGTCGTTCTCCAATATGAGGAAGGAATCGGACACGTATCGTGCATAAAATGTTACCCCGAACTCCTCTTTCAGTTTTGGTACGTAAGTTTCTTCCATGTTTTGTATAAATATTTCCGATAGGATGGCCGATGTGGGATGTCCCATTCCCAGTCCGTCAGTAGCGAGGTAGAACTTGTTAAATCTAAAGTTGTTTTGTGTCGTTGTGGTTTGTACTAAGTTCGTGAGTTGGTGAACGAATTGCGTGGATTCTTCTCGTTTCAACTTCTGTTTCATTATGTCCATTGTGTCCGTGATTGGTATGGAGGTGTATAGGTTGGTTATATCGAGGGATAACAAACGGGAATTCGGGGTGAGTCTTATATTTTCTGTTAATTGTATTAGGTGTTGTGTGTTTCTTATATTGTAAGTGTCGTTCAGTTTTACTTTGTTTATTATTACTTTTGCCAGATGCTGTGTCAATTTGTATGCTGGTGCAGTTGTGTAGTTTATGACGGGTCTGATGGGGGATATTGGGTTTGTGTATTTTTGGAAGTGCAAACAAAGTAAAACTGAACGACACTTACAATATAAGAAACACACAACACCTAATACAATTAACAGAGAATATAAGACTCCCCCGAATTCACAACTCGAAATATATAAACACACGACACAAAACTTAATAAATGAACAGACAAAATTTGCCAGTGAACCATTATTCAAAACACTCTTACCACAATAGCAACAGAAACGCAATTACCAGTGCAAACACTACACATGCACCAAATAGTTCTTACACAGATTTTGGTTTTAGGTTAGTTTTATATCTGCTAGTTATATATATATATATATATATTTTTTTTTGCGGGGGGGGGGGGGCAACGCACTGCGACCTCAATCAGGTCTATTGTGCTGTGCCCCCTGAGTGCCACAGGCCTGCCCATAGCACCCGAACGGATGCCTAGTTGAACATCCGTTCTACAATACCTCCATCAGGTTAAGATCCCTGAGGAATCCTAATACCCTTACGGGCTCTAGAGAGGGTATGTCCCCCTCCTCCACCTGGTAGCTGCCCAGGTTCCTGAACCTTCTCTGAGTGGCAGCCTCGCAGTCTGTTAGGAGATGTATTGGAGTTTCCTCCAACTCCCCACAGAATCTGCATGAGCTGTCACTTTCCAAGCCCAGCTTCACCAGGTGTCCTCTAAGTCGGCAATGCCCCGTGAGGAAACCCGTAAGTACGTGGAGCTTGTTCTTACTCAATCCAATGCAGGCCTCCGACCTCCGTTGGTTATAATTTCCCAAGCAGATCTTGGCCTGCCGCAACCCGGGGAGGGAGTACCAGAGTTGAGATCTCTTCGTCTCCTCCTCCTTCCTAAGTTCCTCCAACAGAAACTGGTCGCTAATCCCACAAAAAGGTTCCGGCCCCAGAAGTGGGGTCATAGCGCCTATCTTGGCCAGGGCGCCGGCCATCTCATTCCCTTCAGTGCCAACATGCCCCGCCACCCACCAGAGTGCAACTTTGTTCCTGCTGCCCAGATCGTTAAGTTTATCTAGGCATTCCCAAACCATTTTAGAGTTAATGATTGGTGCACCCAGAGCTCCAATGGCTGCTTGACTATCAGAAAGGATTACAATCTCCTGATTCCTGTATCCCCTATCGAGGTTAAATTGAACACATCTTCCGATAGCATCTCCGCCTGGAAGATGCTGGGAAATTTACCCATGTGTTCCGAGAGCTTGATCCTTGGACCAACCAACCCCGCCCCAGTCCCCTCGAGGGTCTTCGACCCATCAGTATACCATTTAATGGCATGTTCCTTGATGCCCAACAGAGCGGATCCCTCGCTCCACTCACTTTTGGTGCCTAGCTTCGACGAAAAATTTTTAGTGAACTGTACTTCT
>JAAEAF010011440.1:0-10073 GCA_011037195.1 Triatoma infestans
TCTGCCTTTTTGTACTTAGAAACTGGTCTGATGCCACTCTATTTGTACACCCTAAAGTTGCATCATAATTATATTTGTAAAATACTGCACTTGTCAGACGAAAGAGTTACCAAAAAACTAGCCCAACAAATTATTGCAAATAAGCTTTCTTGGTACAAAGAAATTGTTGAAATGGCAAACAGTCTTGATGTAGGTAAAGAATTGACACTGAACAATGTCCAAGAATGGGGAAGTATATTTGTAGAAATGCGTAATAAGCTGGAGAGGAATTTAAGAGAGAAGTTTGTATTTGAAATAAATAAATCTACCTTTTACACGCATTATAGTGAATTGTCACTTAATCTGGATAGAAACAATTATTTGCATAGTGATATGTCCTTATTAAATATTAGATGGATAGCAAAGATTAGAAGTGGTACATTAAGACTAAACTGTTTGCCATATAATAGTAATTATTGTGATCGCTGCCTGCTTTGTAATACTGAGGAAGTAGAAACACTACATCATTTTTTAGTTGACTGCCCAAGACTTGAATATATTAGACTTGAAAATTTAAAAAAAGCAACATATCCACCCAGGAAATGCTAAATCTACTAAATGGTAGTGAGTGGTTCGCTCTGATTGGTTATGTTACAAATGCCTACTCATTTAGAAATATGAATTTGCAAATTAAATAATAGCATTGTCAATAATTGTAGTGGGAAAAATAAATAAATAAATAAATAAATAAACAAAAAATAAAATAAAATAAAATATTAAACTTCATAAATTAATAATCACGAAGTATAATTATTGTATTTATTAAGATTTATATTTATAATTAATAGTATAATAAGATCATTTCTCGTGAATTTCTCTGTAGCATTTCGTATATATATTTGTTTTTTCCTTTGTTTGTAACGTATCTTTCTTAAGATATAGTAAGATCGCAAAGTATTATTTAATCATAAACCTGCTCCTGCGACGTGGTATCACAAGCAGACAGTATTTATGTTTTTGTAAAAAGCTTGTTTGTCCTACTTACGTATATGTATACTGTATTAATATAATAAAGACAAAAATAATAAAAATTTAATTAATTAATTTCATGGGTGCGTGTAGCACATCCACTACTCCCTTCATCATTAGATTGCAATATCTCTCCCCCTAGGCCGCTAATTCAATTTTCCTCTAAATGAATATCAATTTCATACAATTCCTTTTAGCGATTTTTCTGCAAAAAGCGCTATATAGAATAAATTGGAGAGATTGAAATTAAATTATATTTTGGCTTCTCCAATACACTGAAAATTTCATTTGAAATTTTTTCCCGTAAGAGCTTACTCTATTTTATGGTAGATAAATTATTTGGACTGCTTTTGGACGTTCACAGATCATCAACCATATGGTAAAACAGATTTGCACAAACCAAAAATCAGTTTGCATATTCAGTAATCAAATCAAATTCAACAATCAAAATCAGTTTACACACCCGTGTAAACCCGAAACTGGTCGATGACAATAAAATGAAGCCCCCGGCTATGACAGAAGAAATCTGTGATGTTTTCTAGTTCTGCGGACCCGAACCAAAAACAAATGCACTAACAGTTAAGTAACTCAATTAATTACTCAATAAAATATAATTCTAAAAGAGGGGCATTAAAGTATGTTCTAACTTTCTTTATGAAATGTAATTGATCTGTTGTGTTGTAGTAGCTTGTGGCGTGAGCGGTTTAGTAAAGGGCTTGAGTGTTTGTTTGAGATAGAGATAGAAGTAATAAGAAATAATCAAGAGACCACCACTGTTTTTAAAATAAATATATTAATCTCTAAATGAATTTAAATACTTTATAATAACACAACTATTATGTTTATAAAATCAACTATTTATCTAGATTAAATGCAAAACTCTTACGTTTTAACTTATGACTGGCACTGATGCTAAGAGAGCGAAAGACAAATGTTCTGATTGAATGTCTATTTCAGACTATCTTTAAAGAATGCCTTCTAATTGTTGGTTCAAATCTTTTCAAATAATGCTGGTACGTCTGGAGGGAGTGTATTGTCTTATCCTAACGTTTCTTGTCCCTTTGTCTTTTCAGTACCATTGACCTAAATTATAGTACCTGGCTCTTTCCCCTTCACTAAAATAACTATTTGAACTAGCTAAAATTAACAAAATTATTTCACTAAGCTATTTTCAAAATTCTTATTTCATTTCTTCCACTGCATTTACAATACAATTAGTGCTTATTGCAGTATTTAACTTTGTTTGGATTAATTAGAATTACATTAGCTGCCGTCGATCTATCACTTGCATTTACTACGAGTATATAATATAATCTCAGAAACGTTGTACAGATGTCAATACTCTTTTGTATAAACTTTTGAGATAAGCGAGACAAGAGTAAATAAATGGTACTTTAGAAAAAAAACTGACGTCACAATTTTTAAAAAAATTAGCTACGAAAAATAAATCATATAAAACTGTTAGCACTCAATACGGTAATATTACAATATACAATAGAAAATAAAAAAATCTGGAGTTCGAAAATGTTTTTGAGAAATCAGGAAAACTAAAAAAAAAAAAAAAAACTGTCAATAATTAGCGAAGCGTTAGCTCAGTGATAACGCGCTGGACTCCCACGCGGGGATCGAGTCCCCTGCTACTCTTAGATTTTTCTTCATTAGAGCTTCTACAATTCGCTGTCCATTGTTCGACAATGATGTCTGTAATGAGAGAACACTGATCATCATATTATGCGCCTTAAACATAAAAACTAACTTAAAAAAAATGAAGAGAGAAAAACTATTGAAAAAAAGTAATTTTACTATAGTGGGACTACTCAACTTAGTTCATTACATCAAACTGATCAATCAAAAGGTCGACACTAACATTATTAATAGATATTGGAAATATTATATATCACACAATAAGAACTTACAAGGCTGTAAAGCAGTTTGATATATAATAATAAATATTATAAGTTAAAAGTATTCGTCATAAAATTAATCATAAGAAAATTAGTGAAAAATGTATTTACGTTAAACAGAATTTGAAGAAAACTTTTAGACAGAACTGAATTAGACGAAGGAATGTTTAGAATAACAGATAAAATGAAAAGTTGGAATTCTCGAACTTGCGAGTCTCATTTTCTAAATCACACAGTTTTGCCAAACATTGAACATTCGTTGAAAACATTTTTAGAAAACGCCAAAACATATATTCTCTGTGAAAACTCAATTTCGACAATCTGATAAGATACTTCTTTTTATATCAGAAAGATATAGTAAAAATTTTATATCTTCGTAAAAATATCATTGTGAAAAAAATTTGATGTTCTTGGAATTGATGTTTTCAACGTTTATCATCTCTTGCTGTTCTAAGGGAAAATATCGCAAAAGTTGAGTCTGTAAATAAAGATTCAATTTTTACAAAGTTCAAATTTTTAAAAGTAAAAGTCATCAAAGGAAGTAAAATTGATTACAGTATTTAAAAGAACAAGTATATAAATATAAAACAGAAGGAAATTCAGTAAAACACTTAACTAACGATCTTTGCAAAAAAACAGAAAAGATGATTTTATGAAGGTAGACATATTTATTGCTACACTCGCATCAATATTTTGAGTTTCTGGCTTTACATTAGAAGCATCGGTCCTGGTTTGTTTCTATCTCTTTACTAATGAATTCACAAGTTATATTAATCTGTTCAGCACCAGGATAATCTCTGTACTGCCTTGCTAATGTTTCCTTTTTCTCCTGTCATTTAATACTTCCGCTGTGAATGAATTCATTTACTAGTGATTTTAAGAAATCTCGCTGATTCTTTCATTGCCCCTCAATTGTCTCGTTCATTTCTCCATCATGTAATATGATATTTGCTGAAGCAATCATTATATCATAAAATTGATTAAATTGTAAATTGTTGTGTAAATTGTGTATATAATTTTAACTTAGTTTTAAGAAAAAGGGGTGCGAGGAATATCGAGTACTCCACCCCCATGTTATTTTAGGTGTGCATGGTTGTGGTTAGAATGAATGTATTTATTGGAATGCGAGTATTTATTGGTAAGCAAGCTTGTATGTATGTATTTATTGGTATGAATCGGTAATCTAGTTGTAAGACGAAAATGTGAAAAATATGTAGGATCTGAAGGTAGTATGACGGATGTTAATGGGACTGAGGCTAGATGGACTGACAGTTTTGTCTGTGTTGGATATTTATCAATTTTGCCCAAAATATAGATAGAGGAGATATATATATATATATATATACATATATATATATATATATATGTCATGCATGGTAGAAATAGCTTAGAAGCTAATGCCAAAAAAAAAAAAAAAAATTAAATCATAAACATCAGAATCAGCAAAAACACTCTCATTATCTGTTTCCTACAACATTTGGCGGACCAGGCGCTAATAACCAAGAAGTTGATGCGCCGAAAAGAAAAAAAAGAAAAAAAAATTGGCGGACCAATCAAACGTGACCTGGATTATCTAAATGGTATCTTTCCATTGTAAATAACAAAATTCAGTACCACATTATAATAAAAAGTTATTAAAATCGTTATTTAACAAGACATTTATACAAAAGTTTAAGCAAAAAAAATAAAAAGTAGAAGGGTGAGTTTCATAAATCATAAATCTCAAGTTAGAACTATGAAAATTAAAATTAGAGAATGTCTGTTTCATTTCATATATTTTCTTATAAGTCAGTATATATTTAATTTTTTAAATTACAATTAGAGAATAATAATTATAATAATAAAATAAGATTGAATGTACAATATCATCATATTAAGAGCGTCTTAAGCAATAAAGGCTGCATTACTAAATTCCTAAAGATCATTAAAGTTTATACCATTACAAAGAAAATGCCGCAGTATGGTATGGGAGTGATGTGTGTTTGTGTGAGTATGAAATATTTAAGTGTTGGAGCGTGAGCTGAATCATTTGACCAAGTTTAGAGAGAGCTCCATCTCTTTGTTGACAGCATTGGTAGAAATAGAACCCCTACTACCTAATAGTGATCAGTGATTTGTGTTGAAAAGCAATTGCCTGCACACACCCAATAAAGTAAATCTAGTTCTTGATAGCTCTCTTTATATATATATATATATATATATATATATTTGCCTGCCTCTCTTATCTCTTAATATTCTAAATAAGAAAGAATTCTCAACACTTTGGGTGGGATTTCAATAAATCTAAATTAACCTTTTAAATTTTGTCCAAATAATTCATTTTACGAAAAACAAAATGGAAACTAAAAATATATATTATATGAAATTCTAACGTTTAAAGACGATTCAGATAATTTAAAAAAAGGGCAAGTTTTCATAATTTATTTCGCTACTAGTAATATTTGAAAATTTAATCACGCTATACGTATTTTATTTTCTCTTACTGCTTGGGTAGTAGGAAGTATTGCGATCGTGTCAAATTTCGCAATATGGTTCATACCGGAAATACATGTTTAAGTTTCAGTAAATGTTTATAGAATGATGTGTGAGTGTCTTTGTGTAAAAAAAAAAAACAAAACAAAAACAAACAATCACTGAGATATAGGTTTCATAGCTCATTTTTAGTGAATACTTCCTGAGATGTTCATTTAAATATTGGTAATTCATATTTTGAATTCTCTTCAATCAAAAAACCATTTAAATAAAACAAATTTTACGTTTTATAAGATCACTGAAATAAAAGTAAAATAAATTATATCAATCATTTTAATATTTTAAAAATATATTTATCCGTTATTAATCTAAAATTCTATAATATTTAAAGTTCCTCTGATTTATGGTAGGATCAACAAGTTTTTTAAAAGTTTTGTGCAAGTTTAAGTGCCATGAAGAGCGGCGGCACTATTAAATGTGATACTAGTTTGATGTATGCACAAGGCATAAATGAATGTAATCATGGTAGTAGTAGCCATGGTATGTGGTCAGTGGAAGGATCAGGATTGTAACATGATATTGGATACAATTCAGATGTACATTTAAATTGTATATTTATTTGATATGAGCAATTTATAGTGAAGAGAGTTACAGTTTCAGGATAATTGCTTGGTATTTACACATGAAAATTATATACAGATCTAAAATTTGTTACTTCTAAAGATATCCCAAATTACAATGTAAATTGTTTTCGTGTTCCGCTCCCTAATACGTACGACATCAGGAGAGTTTCGCTCTTTCAGGCAAGGTGTTGTTTTAGCGTAATACTTCGAAAGTATTTCAAGTAAATACACTTAAATTGTTCCAATTTAGGTTGTGTGATGGATGCAGAATATATTTTCAAATATATTGTATCTGAAAAATATCAAGAAAGTGTAACATTCGCTGGCAAAAGGGACTATTCAGGTAGAAGACCACCATTGTCTTTTAGAGTTCATGAACTTGGTTAGCATTGTCTACCCCTTCTCACAGGGGCGGATTTGAACTATGAAGAGAAGGCATGCTTTCAAGACAGGCTATCAAAGAAGAACAGTCTGCATTCTGCTTTCAAACAAGAACAGTCTGTTGTAGACATTTAAGCTGAACACTTGTTTTTCGCTCTCTTAGCATCAGTGCCAGTTCCACAATATATTAATAAGTTTATACATTCTTTACAAATAACTTGTAGTTATTATTTAATAGAATATATTTATTGTTAGCAGTGGTGACTACTTTCTTATTTCTCATACTTCTCTCTCTTAAAACTTACATACACACAAGCCCTATACAAAACCGCTCACGCCACAAGCTACCACTACACTGCAACACATCACACCAATTACATTTCAGTTGTAAATGGTTGACCAAAATTTTAAAGGATTAATAATAATTTTTTTTGTAAACAATCCATAATTATAATCCTAGAAGTAAATCCATTTCTGGCTGGTTGTACTATACTCATTTCTGCGAAATGCTGCTAAATATTCATTGTTAAGCCAATAGAACTTGCATCTAGTTCACTTCAGCCGCGCTTTCAGTTCTCATTGCAGCTTAGCATCTTTTCTTTGCTTAATTTACTGATTGCGCCAATTGAAGACAACATTTTAATAGAACACCACACATCATGCTTTGAACATCATCTGACATACTGGGGTGTCACTACTCCAAGTAAATCCCTATTTTTCTCCCTACTCAGAGGAATATTTGGTATCAGAGATATTTTCCGTGATAGCTGCTTCTTTTTATGGTCATCGACCGGTTTCGGGTTTTGCCCATCATCAGGATGTTTTTTTGTCAAGCAGTGTCATGACATAGACTTGCACAGAGCAAACTTAGTTGATACATTCTCTCGAAAGTAAATCTTTCAAGAAAAATAATAACAATAAGATAAAATCCTTGATCATACAAAATTAAGGTGTATCAACTACATTTGCTCTGTGCAAGTCTTTGTTATCACACTGTTTGACAAAAAACACCCTGATGATGGGTGAACGCTTGAAACTAGTCGATGACCAAAGAAAAGAAGCAGGCTATCACGGAAAATATCTCGGTGATATTACATCGCATATTTATAGCTAGAGAAGGACGTACTACTGGAAGATTTATTTTTAAGAAAAGTGGGAGTGGATTTAGTCTTCTAAGGTCTAGCAAGACGAAAGAACTAATGTATGACCGGCCGGCCCTTTTCAAAAGAGGTATGCTCGACAGGTAATTTCGAATCTGGCAGAAGTTTATTGTTAGTATTATTCAAGAGAAAACAAGACATCTGCAGGTGATACTTGGCTATAATTTTAGCCCAGTATTCGTTGAGCTAGAAGAAGGTGTGAAGAAAGAGAAGGCAGTAATAACGGCTGTTTCATCTCTATACATCTATCCGTGTGCGTGTAAGTAAGTAAGCAACATAAGATTCATTAGTGTAATTAGAGTTAAGTAATTGACTCATTTTATGTACTTATATTAGGGTTTCATAAGGGTTTTTGTGTCTATTAATATCCCAGACATCATTAAATTTCATTTTCAGTCGGCCGGGTATTATTACATTTGAAGATTTAATTAATCTCTTTTTTTTCATTATGTTATTAATATTTCTGTTTTGTTCTTATATACGGGGAAACGTTTATTTTACTTAATATATGTTATTGAAACAATTGCGCAAGATGTTATAACTAACCACCTCCCTACCAATTCATCTCTCCTACTCTCCATCTGCCTAGCTGTTTCCATATCTCCCTCAACTTTAGGTAAGCCTAACGTTACAGGGTTTTCTTCTAGTGTACTGCATGTCCCAATGTTCCATCCTTTTTTCTATGGACTAGTCTATTCAAGAATGGAAGCTTTCTGTTGTATTCAGTTTCTATTGTGAACTTTATATTCGGATGAATGTTAAATAGGTGCAAGAGGAAAGCGTATAATTTATCATTCCAATACTCCCCCCAAAAAAAGTGTCATCAACATACCTGTACCAATAGGTGGGTCTATGATTGCCTTGTCTAATACTTCCTTTTCGAACTTTTCCGTGTACAAGTCCGCCGCTACCAGGCTGGACCGCATGCTGGCCATTTTTGTTTTTGTTCTATAAAGTTTCGTCGAAGCAAAGGTATGTGGACTCAATGCAGAAACTTTTGAGTTCTCACAAGTCCACTGGGAAGAGATCTTCTACAATTCCGTACACTTCTACAAGAGGCGCCTTGGTGAAAAGGGAGGTTACATCAAAACCGACCATGAGATCCATTTTTTTCAGGCGAATCGTCTTTATTTTGTGAAGGTAATGGGTGCAGTCTTTTAGGGAAAAATCCGTAAGACCTGCTCATTTCCCCTACAAGATATTTAGCAAATTTTTAATTCGGCAAATTGCTAGAGCTCACTATAGGCCACAAAGATATTACTTCCCTCAGAGACATTTTCCGTGGTAGCCTGCTTCATTTTGTGGTCATCGACCGGTTTCGGGCGTTCGCCCATCTTCAGGATGCGTTATTCAGACAGTGTGACAACATAGACTTGCTCAGAGCAGAGTTAGTTTTCACACTCATATTACTTCCCTTCTTATTTTGGGAAGTCCATAAAACTGAAAAGTTTGGATAACTAATGGTAGTTTTTAGATTCACTTCAAGAGGCAAAGGGGATGACTTCATTAAGTCATTTACTCGTTTTGCCATCCACATCGTTAAGTTTTTAACCACATTATAGTTTCCATCAGATTGAATATCCTGTACAGTGGAAACATAATCTTCAATATTCATGTCTTATTTAGAGGAATTGCCCTTATTTGTTAGAAAGATAACAATGTCTTCAAACTTGTTTTAATTTTTTCAGGGTCTGCCATACTCCTCTGGATTTATTAGACTTAGATGCTCAGAAAATGGAAAGAAATAGAAAAGAAAAAAATATTTAACGTTTTTTCCACACCAAAACAAATTTATACCTTTAGCAACGAGGCAGCGTGGGTGGGAAGACTAAGACTTCGTCACTCAATAGCCAATCATATGCATGGGAGAGAAATTAATTCCGCATGCTGCAAGCAGTCATTTATGGAATAAAGGGGGAAGCTAAGACCCAACCCTTCACTGACTACTTTATACGACAAACCCTATATCTTGTCAGTGTTGTTTCAGCTTTAGAGGTGCACATTATCCTACTGTAATGGGTGATACGTCGGTTTATAACAACCCATTCGCGCGTCTCAACCCGAACACCTAAGTGTTAAACATACTTTCTTACTTTCTTTAACTCTTAGTAACAGGAAATATTGAAATTGTGGCAGATTTTCGAAATGAGTTTCCACGGGAAATACAATTTCGGGGTCCACTGAATTTGAAAAAATATTTTTAGGAATGGTCTGAATATGTGTGATATCAGATGTAGTGGAAGGACGAAATCGAAAAATAATAGTTTTTAAAAATAATTTATAATATTTTATAATTATCTCAAATTAAGAAAAAGATTGACATTCCATTGCAAAAGGGCTAGCCAGGTATACAAGTCCAGTTACTGGTACGGTTCAAGAACAATTATGGCATTGTACTACTCCTTCTCCTCACAGGGGAGGAATTGAAGAAACAAAGAGAAGAGATTGTTTTAAGACAGACTTGTGCTACCAATCAAGGTGGAAACATCGAAACGCAACTTCAGGAATCGCTCTCTAAATGTCTG
>JAAEAF010011441.1:0-34229 GCA_011037195.1 Triatoma infestans
AATAAAGTGTTGGTGAAATAAAGCGTCAATGGTGGAGCGATTTAATCGCACTCTAAAAACTTGGATGTGGAAAATGTTTATTATGCAAGGCAATTACAAATGGATTTCCAGATTGTAAAAATACTTGGGAAAATAGTGCTAACTTACTTTAAAAATTAGTTATATTTTTTTGTTATACTATTTAAGTTACATTTGTAATTTTTTTCATTAAATAAATATATTATAACAAACACATAATTTTTTGTTTTTCTTTTTCAATGTATTAATTTATTTTTCCTAGAGGATAAGTAAAAGAATAAAATAAAATTAAAAAAAAAAATTAAATTAATGACAAAATATATTTTATTGTAAACAAATATACAGTTTTAGTAAATAAATCATCATTACAATTAAAATTTTTTAAAAGATTAATTTTTTTTTAAATAAATAATTGAAATTGTTTTTGTTTTTACAATAATATAAAATGAATATTAAAAATTATAAAAACTATGATTTTTTTTTTTTTTTAATAATACATCAATAAATAAATACAATTTTTTTAAAATTTAATATCCATACTTACAATTTTTTAAAATTTTAATACACATAATTACAATTTTTTTTTAATAAAAGAATTTTTTAAATGAATAACCATTTTAAGTTTTAGAATATACATATATACAATATATATATATATAAATACAATTTTTACTTTATCTTCCTCTAGTAAGAGGAAGTAACTGTAATCGTGTTCAATTTTTCGATATCGCTTTTCACCGGAAATATCCGTTTTTGAAGGTCACCCTGAGCCCAAAAAAGGGTTTTTAGCCAATAGTCCTCTCTCTCTCTCTCTGTGTGTGGTTGTGTGTGTGTGTTGTGTGTGTGGTGTGTGTGTATGTGAACAGCATAGCTCAAAAACGAAAAATTGTAGAATGTTGAAACTTGATATTCCGTTTACGTATCACCATGGGATCCGACAGTGGGTCATCTGTCAAAATTCCTCAACCGGAAGTTCCACTTTACTAGTTTTTTTTTTTACGTTCTTGCTATTTTCTTTAAACTAGGTATATCAACTGCACATACTAACAGCTACAACTTTTATTTTAAACATTTCTCTGGGAAAATTCATTTAAGGGCACTTATGGGGGAGGGGTGGGGTTAGGTTTTCATTTAAAATGCTATTTCAGTTTATTAGACAATTCTTTCATCTAAATAATGATAATTAAAATTAAATATGTTGTTGAAATTCCGAGTTTGAAAAAATCGGATAACCGGAATGCGTTTACTTTACCACTTTACTAAATGATTTTTCCACTTTTTCGCGATTTTCTCAAAAATGGCTCCGACGATTTTCTTGAAACCTACTATATAAACTAAACATACAAAGATCTATAACTTTTATTTAACACATTTCTCTGGGAAAATTCATTTAAGGGCACTTTTAGGGGAGGGGTGGGGTTACAGATTCCTCTAAAGTGGTATCATAGTTGATTATACAATTCTATCATCCTTAATAATTATAATTTTGAGAACAGGAGTAAGAGAAAGTTGTGTGAGTGTTTCACACCAGATTTTTTATTAAACTATTCCCCCCTGTACCCTAACGCTTTCGTCGTAAATTTGTCGTCCTGTTGAATTATTCGTTTGTTATCATTGTGTGAAAGTGCTATTTTATTTATTGTAACAAAATGATGTTTTGTGGATCTTATTGAAGTGGTTGGAACTCTGAATGTATGCTCCTTTTCAATAATACATTCTTGATAGTTTGCCCCTTTAGCCTTCAGAATTTCCAATCCTTCAATACTAACGCATACATCTTGGGACGTAGACCCACAAAAGCATTTATAATTTTTCCAATTATTTCATCTTTAAACTTGCCAAGAAACTTTTTATTCCTGTTGGAAGGCAAGCATGTGATATTGGGTAATCGGAAGTGTTCATGCATTCAACAAATGTAATTTCATGTCTAGACATAAGTCTTCCGTCTTTATTTCAAAAATAAAACTGTCTGTGTCTATGTAACCGATTGTTATCATATTTGGTTTGTAGATTTTTGCAATTTTTGTTTAAAAAAAAACGAGTACATCGTACATTTCGACAGGTCCAACTGACACTCCCAAATATAAAGCTTTGTCAAAGGTAAGTCTTGTCTGAGTCATGTGGACAGCGGCAAGATTTTGACTGTAGATGATCAAAGAATCCAGGTTTGGCTTTTTTTTTCTTTTTTTTTGGGGCCTCTTGAACTTACGCAAAACAGCCAGTTTGTAAGTGATATTGGGGGATGTAAACATTGGGTTTTCTTTTGTTATGTCCTGGTTATTTTATTTCATTTATTTGTTTTCCTTTTATTGTGGTTGTTAATGTAATTTTAGACTTTCAGATTGTTATTTTTAATAAAGTTATATATTTCCATGTAAATCCTACCATCATCAAATGACAAGATGGTATTCAAATTTGCGGGGAGAGGGCAACCCGTTGTTAGGACAGCCTTCCACAGTTGGTCCTTTCCTTTATTGTTTTTGGAACATTCTAATATTAAATGGTTGGTATCTGCTATAGTATCTGGGGAGCAAGAACAATTTGGATCTACGTTTATACCAATTCTGGCTAGGTGTTGAGGTGAATAATTATGGTTAAATCGTAGTCGGGTAATTGTGCTATGGAATCTTCTATTGAAATTAGTGTATTTGAGGAACCAAGGTGTTTTGGGGATATAAGGCTGTATAGATGTATAAAACCGGCCTTTAGACTGTTTTGACAAGCTATACTGCTTCTCCCATTCACTGTAACTAGCAGCTTTTAAATAACCTTTTATGTCTGATGTTAAAAGTGAATTTGGAGATATCTCTTGTTGTGTTATGGCTTCCTTTGCCTAATATCAGCCATTTCATTTCCTCTCAAGCCTATATGTCCCTTCACCCAGATTAAATGAATTGATTTACCTTTCTGTAAAATGTTAATTATTAAATGGACTGTTTCCAGAATTAGAGAGGAAGCGTTATTTCCAGGGTCTTTTAATTTTTCGAGGATGCTCTTACTGTCTGAGAGAATTAGGACTAGAGGTTGGTCTATTGTATCAATGTATCGTAAGCATTGGAATATTGCGAATAGTTCGGCGGTGAATATAGATGAGTATCTGTTTAGTTTAAATTGCAAGGTAGAGTTAGTGTTTATGTCGAAAATCGCACACCCGACACCCTCACGACTCTTAGACCCGTCTGTAAAGATCTGGTAACCGCCAGGGAAGCAGCGGTGCAACTTGTCCATAAGCAACGCATTATTAACAGAATTGGCAACGTTTTCTTTGTATTGATAAAAATTAGTGTGAATATTTTTCAGAAATTTCATAGAGCAGACAATATCACAACTAAAAATCGGTAATAATTTGTAACGTTTTATTTGTTGTGAGAAGTGTGACAGATTGCAGAATTGTTCAACCACAGTGGGGACCTTCCTTTTGTGCCAAAACTTTTCTATTAATACTCTTGGAGTGATTCTATAAATCTTTTGAATACAAGGATGATTTTGAATGTAAAGCCTTTCGATAATAAAGCGTGACGCCTGCAACTTCCTTCTGATTGCCAGAGGATGCTGCTTGGATTCCGCTAAGAGAGCGTTAGTTGGAGTAGACCTCAGGGCGCCCAGACAGCCCCTCATGGCTTTATATGGTAACTTATCAATTTGTTTTAAGTGAGTGGTGGCAGCATCTCCATAGAGAAAGCACCCATAGTCTAGTCTTGACAATACCAACTGCCTGTATATCATTAGCGATATTGTTAAATCAGCCCCATAATTGACGTGATTAATACATCTTACAATGTTGATGCACTGTTCACACTTTTTAATAATGTAATGTATATGTTGTTTCCAGAGAAGTTTTCCGTCAATAAACATAACTAGTGTCTTCATTACTGGTTCTATTCGTAAATGGTAACTTCCTAGTTTCACTGGAGATTGTATAGAATACCTCCTTTTACGAGTGAAGGCAATTACGCTACTCTTTTCTTCGGAGAGCAGGACACCATTGTTAGTGCACCATCCGTCAAATAGTTTCATTGCTCTATCAAGTTTGTTTATAGCTTCCTCCAATATTTTGTGGTTACTATAGAGTATTATGTCGTCAGCAAATTGTGAGACGCTGATTTCCGCTCCTATAGATTCACCCAAGTTTGCTGTGTTCATATTAAATAGCAGTGGGCTTAATACAGCTCCTTGCGGAAGGCCGACATGTGTTTGTCTTGGTCCATAAGTTTTCCCATTATATCTTATTTGTATGGAACGTGTCGAAAGAAAGTTATACACGTGGCGAACGATCCTGGTAGAGGTGCCACTGGATATCATTTTATGTATAAGTATTGGAATCTGGACGTTGTTGTAAGCATTTATTAGGTCCAGGTTTGCGGCAACCATAAACTTGTTATCGGAGAATGAATTATGTACTTCCATTATGAAACTGGACAGTGCATCTAATGTACAGCGTTTTTTCCTGAATCCGTTTTGATATGTAGGAAGTTTACTTTCAGATTCGATCCACCATTCCAATCTTGTTTTTAACAACCTCTCAAATGTTTTCCCGACACAAGAGGATAAGGCTATTGGCCTGTAAGATTCATATCGCTCCATATCTTTTCCTGGCTTTAACAATGGTACGACTACTTGTTTACTCCAATCTTCAACCCTTACATGTTTGGTCCAAATTTCGTTCAGAATATGGAGTAATGTCTTTTTCCCTGATTCCGAGAGATGCGTAAGCATCGGATAGTGGATCATATCTTCACCCGGGGAGGTGTTTGTGTTAACTTTGATCGCTTGAAGCAGCTCTGGATAACCGAAAGGTTTATTTAATGCGTGAGAGTTATCTGATACTTCTGGCAGTTGGTACCGCTCAGGAACTATTTCAGGGGTCAAGGAATTCAAAAATTCTTTGACCCACTCACCACTTGTAGACATCGCCTTACGGAAGCCATGCCTGAGGGCCTTCACCCTACTCCAAATCTCTTTTACTGGCGTGTTTTTATTAAAAGAGGAGCAGAATTCTATCCATTTTTCTTTCTTTTTTATTTTGTACACTCGACGGCACTGAGCTGTAGCCTTTTTACACTTTATGAAATTAGCCCAAGTAGGTGAGTATTTATACGTTTTAAAAGCTGAAATGTTATTTTCTTTCAGTCTGTCACACTCCCTGTCCCACCATGGTTTGGGGGGGAATTTTGCTTTATGTCCTAGATATGGCTTTATTTGTGGAATAGATTGATCTGAGGCTGTATGTATAATATTTATGAATTTTTTGTAATTGGACTGAGGGACTTCTCCTAGGTTTAATTCTGCTAAAAGTTTTTCTGTTAACAATGCGTAGCTTCCAGTCAGCCAGCTTCACATTCCATTTTTTGTTAGGCGAGGGATTACTATTATTGTTATTGTAAGTGTTGTTAATGTTGTTGTTATTGTTAATGTTTATTAGTATGCCCATGTGGTCAGATCCAAATGGTTCTTCTATGACAAACCCTTCCAATCTAGTAGCAAGAGACGGTGAACAAATAGTGAGATCAACTGCCGAAGGCTGTCTGTTTGGTCTATGCAGAAGAGTTGGTGTGCCATCATTGATGATGCAGAGGTTTTCATTATGAATTGCATCTACTAGTTCGGAGCCTTCGTAATCATTCAGTACACAACGTAGCTAGAATGATGAGCGTTCATATCTCCGCAAATGATAATTGGGTTCTTCAAGCTTTTAAAAAGTGTTGCCCACTCACTGGATTTAGTTTTATGTTTTGGGGCACAATATATCGATAAAATTGTAAGTTCTAATTTCATCAATTTGATGGTTATTGCGCTCGTCTGTATTTTGTTATTATTAAATGCCTGTTGGACATTTAAAATTTTAAAATTGTGATGGTTTTTAATAATTATTCACGAGCCTCCATAGCCGTCATTTCTGTCGGCTCTCACAATGTCGTATGCCGACACGCTGAAATTCCGCTTCTTTTTTAACCAAGTTTCTGAAACTACCGCTATATCTACTTTATTATCTTCAAATACGATTCTAAATAGTTTTTGTTACTTTCGATTGAACGTATATTTATTTGCAAGATTTTAGTCATGAAAAAATATTTTAAAATATATCTTGTTAATAGTTAAACTAAAATCTTGTAAATTTTTATAGTAAATTGAAAATGTTTTAAGTATGGAATCTGTGGGTGAGTGTTTGTAATAAATGTAAAAAGATTGTGAAGTTGGTACTAGTACTGATAAAGTTATGATTTGTTTTGTGTAGTATTATGTGTACTTTGTAATTCATGTTTGTCAGTCGTGTTGCTAGTTTCTATTAATTGAGGAGGATCTATAGTACTATTACTACTATTAATAAATTTAGCAAGAATTTCTTCTAAATTATACGTTATGTATTTCAATATTTCGTTTTTGTTGGAATGTACATTATTTATTTTATGTATCAAATGTAATATATAATCTACACTACGATCTTGAGTATTTTCTACTGTTGGTTTGTCTGTCTGTAAATTCTGTTTAATTAAGTTGATAGTTTGTCTATCTGTCGGTGTTTTCTGTTGTTTAACTTGCTTAGTTCGTCTGTAAGTTTTACTTTCTGTTTGTTTTATTATCTGTTCGCCATTATTACTGTAAACTATTGGAATGTCATCAAATGTATTTGATTTTATTGATTCACGAAACTGTTTCGACAAAATTTCCTTATTAACGGGTCTAATTTTATAAGATTTTTTTGCTTGTTTTCTTAGGATTGGTATTGTCGAACTGGCCTCAGGTAACTCAGGAAATTCTTCCTCGCTCAGAGCGTCAAATTTATTTCTAGTGACCATGGCGAAAGAACTTTTATTTATTATTTTATTTTTAATTTCATTATTTTGCGCTATTTTAACGGGACAGTCTCGGCATGTAGATCTGTGATCACCGTTACAGTGAACACATGTAGGCATTGTAGCTTCAGATAGAGGGCATTCACTAACATTATGATTTTCCGAGCAGTGCTCGCATCTGGTTTTGCTTCGACACTGATCTTCAGAGTGTCTGAAACGTAAACAATTTTTACACTGTCTAATAGAAGGTATGTAAGGATCTACTCTACATTTTGCTCCATACAATGAAACGTACTGTGGAAGAATTTGTCCATCGAAATTAATGAAACATATTGGTAATTTTTCAGTCAACATTTTGTTATTTACATATTTTTTACGGGTAAGACGTCTAATCCCAATGGGGGGTGAAGGAGATATGAGTTCAGTCAGTATTTCATTGTCCTCTAAGTCAACATCAACATCCCTGATTACGCCAGTACATTGGACTCTAGAATTAGGAATGTATGCAGTTATTTCTCTTTCCTTGAGAATTTCAAGATTCAATAAATCATTGGCAGCCTGTGGTGTGCGTGTTGTTACTTTCATTCTATTTTGACCAGTGACTGAAATATCGACTATTTCATCTTTATGTGCGTTTGATGACTTAAACAGCCACTTACCCAATGGCATCCTATGTACTTTAAATAAGTTGCCTTTATTACCTTCTAAATTAACCACGTACGGACCTTTGTCAGTATTACGGTAACGATTTTTAACGGCTCTATTAATATAATCTGATTTACTAGGGGGTTGATTTTTAATAGGAATTCTGTTTTCATGAACATGAACCTTTTCAACATGATGCTACTCAACACTGTATCCCCAGATCTTTTATTACCTCGTACCATAGGTTCACTAAAGGTTTTTGGGGTTGAATTAGATGTCATATTGGGATTAGAAACAATTTGTTCCACTTCCATATTGTTAGTATCATACTCACAATTCTTAACTGTAGTATTAGTGACACAGACAATGTTATCAGCACTTCCGTCACCAACATGTAACTTATCTGACTTTGTATTTGTTGACGGGGGCCCAACGCCCCCGCTGCACGCAGACATTTTCACCAGAAGAAGGTTTTAATTATAATAATAACTAAATAAATAAAAGGGGGAAAAAAAAGAAAAAAAAACGAAAGAAAAGAAAAGAAGAAATAAAAAAAAACCCACGGTAATAATAACTATGGAAAATAAACTAAAATCACTAAAATTTTAATCTAAAGGTAATAGAATAAAATAAAAATAAATTAAAACTAAAAATTTAGAGAATTAAGAATAGAGCGCAGTGCAATACACAGACACTTTTTACCGATGTTGACTGTTTGAAGGTCAAACAACGACTGTTGTTGTACAGTTTGTAAAGATCTTTAACAAAGTTGTATTTTACATTTTTTCTAAGTTCTGTATTAAGTTCAATGTACGGTTTGAGCCAGTTTGATTGTCGGAATTGTAATACTCGATGAACTTTCTTTAAAACTAACACATGTTGAATGGCTTGTTGCAGAGTTACATAATGAACTATGTATCTGCACCGGCCATTCAAAGGGCTACTCATTTTTTCTGTTTATCGATTATTATATTTTCCGCAAGGAAAGGTAAGTCAGTGTGTAGCTTGTGTAAGTGTGGGGGATAATGTACGTCTACGTCTACTATATAACCATAGTCGTCGTTTGCAGTTACGTCATTAATATTGAATTGTTCGGAGCTTATCCACTGAAACTCTCCTTAAGGTAATGATTGATTCATGGCATAACCGTACAAATTATTGCAGTCTTGGTAGGTTATGAAAGTACTCTCTGTATTTGGATAGTAACCTTTCATATATTTATTACTTGCAACCAAATATCGATGAGCAATTTGACATAACCCACCTCGGATATTCTGCTCAACCATCTTTATCTGATCATAATCTAGGCGAAGTTCCAATTTGGTGCCTGTATATCCCAGGATAAGCCGGGCAATGTAAAATAATGACAAGGGTCCAGTTTGTGTGTTATCAATGAGACATTACGGAATGTTTCAAATACGTCTGCTAATAGCAACATATAGGTTTTATGGTATAGGTCACTATATTCTCCCAAGTTTTTACACTTGAAAGTGGACTATATATGCATGCTGATAGTCCTCTTCTGTAATGTCACATTTTTTCAAGTGGCTATAGAAGGCAGTGCTTGGCGGTAAGTTTGTATCTTAATTTGTTCCAGTCAGTAATATTCGTACAGGAAAACACCTTGTCTTGTCAGTAGTGTAAGTTGTTCTGTGTATAAAATTTACTAGTTTCTGGTATGTCGGGCAGTGTTTAATTAAGACGGCATAAATCTAAGTGTGTCTATAAATCGGAGTTTCATATGTGGTGTTATGGTTTTGCTAAAGGATATGTACTTCTTCAAAATGGTATTTTATCCGTCGTAGCACGCATATTTATTTTGTTCCTGACCGATTTCGGATTTTCATCCATCGTCAGAGCAAATTCACCAAGATCGTGTAGAGAGTTCATTTCAATGTAATGTTTCTGTACCTACACTTGTCGGTTGTATATATGTGGGGAGGTTATAAGGTTATGTTGCTGTGTGTGTTTTTCATGTCAAAGTGGAATTATTATAAATTATGATTACAATTAGAAAATAGTGTATAATAAATAGCATGTTTTGAAGAATAGTTTATAACTAAATTTTAATAGAATGTTGAGTAAGCTCAGTGTTTTATTAAGTCAATTTTATTAGAGGGGGATTGAAAACTGGGTGCCTATTGGCTTGGGACCTAAGCCTATATGGCTTTTATCCTCCCGAGGGGGGATAAGTTATTTCAGGAGTGTTGAGTTCTTTTTGTAGTTGATCGCTGTGAGTGGTATAGTTTCTAGCCTGTTTAGTTGTGTGTGAGGGCTGCTAGTTTGTGTTGAGTGGGATGACGGGTACTGGAAGGTATTATGGTGTCGGTAGAAGTGGGTTTTACTGTATTACTGTCGCAAGTAGTTGGGAGAGTTGGTAGGCGGGTGCTGTGGTGTAATTGATGACGGGTCTAATGGGGATTTGGGTTTATGAACTTTGGGAAGTGCGTTTATTAGTCTTGGTGCTATGGGATTCACTGAAACTTTGAATTTCAAATCTCCTAACGTGCCCTACTAAAAACACCTTTGCAAATGCCACCACATCTCTCTCAACATATTCTCAATGTAATTTAAATACTTCCACGTAAAGGTATGTATTTATTAATTCTCAGTCCACTGTAGATCTTAGACCATCTACAGCATGCAGTGTCCAGCCACTGTTCCAATTCGTTCTGTAGTGTTTTGTATGCATTGTCGAGTAGTTCAGAAATGTCACTCTCTTGAACTACTCTTGTATTTTTTGTCTTCAATGTAACGTCCGTTTCTTCCCCCAATTGATTGTCCACAGTCCACAAGTATGTTAAATTTAATTGCTTTGTGTTCTGTTAGTGCTAATTGTATTGCGTTAGTCAGTTTAGTCTTTATAGAATTTAAAAACAGAGTCAAATCCAAATTGCCATTTGATCTTACGAAATATGATTTTAATCTGCTTTCAAACGCTGTTTCATAATATTCAATTAGTCCGTCAGTGTTAGGAATTGTCGCGAGTGATTGGGATCTGGAAGGTTCTGTCTTCAATTTTTTGTTTGGCCTTTCAGTCTTGGTACAAGCATATTCATGTCTTGTTAAATTGAATAAGTCAGAGAAGGTATTATCACATGATGAGCAAATGCCCGTTAAGTTAGTTTGGCAATAGTCCTCATGACGTTGTCTGTTATTAGAACGGGAGAACACTTTCCCACAACGAGCACAAACTTTAGATGATGCTTGTAAAAGTCTTTCTCATCACTAAACGAGTCCATTCTCGAGTCTTTCTTTATTTTGTATCTGATCAAATTGTTTTAAAGTTGAATAATATTATTTTTAATATGGGTAAATAGAAAAATTAAAAACTTACATGTACTGAACAGTTAAAGAAGACCAAGATACACCTTATACTTATGTAGGCTTAATACTTAAGGTGATCAAGATAGAACTTCTTACTTTTATAACCTGAAGACATGAGAAAAAAAAAATGAATTACAAAAAATCAGTGAGAAAAATAAAAAATAATTAAATAAAAAAACTTACTGTAGTTAAAAAGCGAAAAAATGCAATCTCCAAAGCTCGAAGAAAAATGTTTTATTTTTATTTGTTTTAGGATCTAAACAAATGAAGAAAAGAAATTTAACTTAAACAAATTATTAAACAATTAAATAAATAATATTAACTTATCATGACTTACCTAGAGAGAAACTAGATCTGAATGACGAACTCATGTAAAAACAATGCAAGTTAATCAACTGAGGTTGCACTTTTGTATCAAGTCAACTGTTACGTCACTCTTACTAGACCACACTAGTTTATCGTTTTATTTTTTTTTCAGACATACCGTGTAAATTTGAAGTAATAATTAAAAAATATATATATTATTTAAAGATTTTAATAGAAGATTAATGGAACAAACTTTAATCATGCAGAAATTGCCCTTTTTTTTGTCAGTAGTTTCCGTGGGAAAATGATATATAACACTTAATTTCCTATATTTAATAGATGGAATTCGTTTGATGAAATTAAAAACCATAAGCAATAGCTTTATTTCGTATTATTGAGTATATTTTTTCCCAATTGTTCATTAAAAAATTAGTTATCGAATATGCATTTAACATATTGTAAAAACATAATATTAATTACTTTTAATCGAAACTGTTTTCTTCTTTCTAGATCAGGTGTACAGTATTTTGCGTCAGATAACATATCTAACGACTTTTTTTACAAAAAAGAAGTAACTGACTCATAAATCAATATAGTAATTTCTATCAATATACTTGATTGATAAAAACAGATTTATCTTAAACAAGGAGGGCGTGAGGCGTAGAACCTCTCTCTTTAAGTCTGTTTTAATCAAGAATTACACAATGTTGCAATGAAAAACATGCATAGACACGCTCACTAATGGCCAATGAACCTTGGACATAGTACGTCTTCACACACACACACACACACACACACACACACATATACACATATATGTTGCAACATGCATGGACTTGCTCGCCAAAAGTCAGTGAACTCTGGACATAGTACATCTTCTTTCACACACAGGAAAAGATAAAACGTGGCGATAAATGATACGAATCTGATTAAAACTAATTATGCCAAGTCGACCCTCTGGTTGGGTGGTAAGTACAATAGATTTTGCGAAAGAAAATTGCAGTTCGAATTTGCTCATGTAAGGTAAAAAAATTATTTTTTAACACCTCGTCGTCCACTGTCGTCCAGTGGAAGAGCTCGTCCAACTGGACTAGCATACAGAAGTGGGAGGTACAGGAAACATCCGGACTGTGGTCAAGGAGACGGAGGAGCATTTCCAGTCCGGTCCAGTATAGTATAAAGGAGAGAAGTGGAAGATTGAGCAGGGGGTGGGTGAGAGAGCACACCATGTTTAATTGCAGACGTGCTTTAATTGCAGGACTCACATAAGTAAAAAACAAAATTCTGAGGTAATAACTTAATAGATGCTAGTTTTACATATTTCAAAATTAGGGGCTACAGCTATGATTGAATCAGCATTTTGCGGTTCCCGTACACCACCAAGGGCCTCTCTAAATAATTTTAAGTTCAAACAGCCGGGTCATCTCAAGAATGAAATAAAATCGGGATACTTACACTCTCCGATTTACTCTGTTTTTGTTTTCTTTCGATTTATTTCTTAGTTCCATTTGACCAATAAATGACAAATAAAATCTGGCGCGAAACATTCGCATTTACTAAGCATTTTGTGATCGCCAATAGGCAAGACTTTATATTCAAACACGTAATTTTTACAATGTCAAAGATCAACCCTAAAATGAAATTTCTTGGGAACATATTTTAAATAAAAAATACAAACCTTTAGAAAACAAGTGAAAAAAAGATGAAGAAAGAAAAAGGATATCTGGTTTTTAACTACACTAAGAAGTAGTGACTCCTATAATACTAAAAAAAAAACTTTTTATAACCAACTGTTTTTATTGCTTAAAAGAATTCACCGAAGCAAACTGGTTCACTGTCGACTTCGAACTAAAGTGATAGTTATTATTAAGAGTTTGTTGGTGTTGAAAGGTCAGTGTTACATCTGAATATATCACAGTCAGCACACAATTATGCACAATTAGTACATATATCACAGTCATTTAAAACCTTGTTTATATTATAATGTATTGTTGTCGACGTGCCTTTTGTATTTTAATATGTTCAGGCAAATAAAAAATAAAATAACATAAAAAATAAATAAAAAAGAAAATCATAATTATTTTATATCAAAATTGTTAAAAGCCTAAAAGAATCTTTTAATTTTATGTTACAGCAGTAAGAGTTTTCTATCTTAATGAGATAACATTCAGAACAGATATTTGATGTGCCTTTGAAGTGAAAGATTTGAAAGTAATATTGAAGGGTAATACTGTCTGTCATAATGGAAAATATCAGAGACTTTTTCCGTAACCATATGCATCACTTTGCGGTCATCGAAGGGTTTGTACGTTGGCCGGACCATCATAATGAAAAATATGAATCACCGTCAGGACATTATATAATTCAAATTCAGGGCACATAGCCGAACTTGTATTTTACCTTTGCTAGTCGTGTTTTTCATAAAGATATCTATAAGAGAAATGAACGCCCGAAACTGGTCGATAACTTCAAAATTAAGCAGTATATCACTGCCTCTGATGAGATTTTTAAAATATAATTAAGCCTAATAGGGGATGGGACCACAAAAATGGAAATACCTGTTTACCATAAGGTAATTGATGGCAAGATCATTCCTATATTGGACGCTATTGTTGAATCGATTGATTAGTTCTTCATGTACAGGCACTGCTTTCATATGGTGTCCTACAAAGAAATAAGAATTTATAATCTCTATTGAATGATGATAATATGAAATATGAATTTTACTAAAGTTTTCTTAAGCTAACCTCTAAAACGT
Organism: Triatoma infestans; assembly: GCA_011037195.1. Taxonomy (NCBI): domain Eukaryota; kingdom Metazoa; phylum Arthropoda; class Insecta; order Hemiptera; family Reduviidae; genus Triatoma; species Triatoma infestans. The sequence continues at coordinate 13,849 of JAAEAF010011441.1, forward strand.
AATCTATTTATAAGACGGCCAGCGGCCCTGCGAAACAATTCATCTGGTACTTGTGGTGCTCTTATGATGGCCATATATGCATCAATAGCTTTGTCAAGTATTGCATTGCTACTTTTAGCTTCGGCTTGCAGATCCAATGCACGTGCTACACCGTACAAAGCTCTTGGCGATTTGGGTTGTCTGCTCAGGACTACAGTGAACTTGTCCATTGCGCTTTGTACACGCTGAATTGATTGTTGCCCAGGGTGGAGGTAGTAGGCAGGTGAACATAATGAAGGGACACAAGGAAAAATAATGCACTGTTAATTCAGCCGAAAAAACAAACAAAACAAACAAAAAATGTCAAAACAAAAAATTTAAAAAAAACTGTTGATGCTAGTAATTATTTTAAGGGTAATACATGGCAAACTAGAGTGAGTTTTTCAAAGAAAACTATTGAAAAAACCTGTTAATGAAAAAAATAAAAGCAATTCTTGTCATGGCAGGGCTTTATTTGTCAGATTGGTTATACTCATAGCTTGGCGCGCCCCTCCTCCAAAAAAATCTAAATTCTAGATCAGTAACACAAACTGTATGAAATAAACAATGTATTGGAAGCAGTCTTAAATACTTTTTCTTTGTTTCTTTTTTATCAACATTTTGGCTCGTATATTACTTTAAAAGGATACCATGCCATGCATAATGATGTATCCAAAAATAAAAAAAGCATATTATTAGCATTTAATACAATGTTACCTCAGTGAGTGAACACTAGAAGTATAATTTTTTTCTTTTAACCATAAACGCGGGTAAATGTGAAGTAATTTAACATTAGGGGGCTAATGCATTAACTCGCGTGAAATTATCGTATGAGACATTTAGGCAACCTTTTTTTTAATGAAAGATTTTTTTATTTGCAAAAAGAAATTGTTACTAAATATAGAAATTGTAGTAAATATTGATCAAACAATTAGTTTGTCTCCTCTTAATTCCATAGAATATAACTTGTTCATTTGAATTGAACAGGTTGAGGTGTAAAATCTACCTACGCTTATAGTTTGTTTACATTTAATGTTATAATAATACTGATAAATATGATCGAATGCGATTCCTTTGTCTTTGTATCATAGTTGCTAACTCAAATTTATTGCATTGATTTAAAAAACAATATCCTAATAAATATTCAACAAAGAATTTAGACTGTTATAAGTGTTATTACAACCTCAAAAAGTACAAAAAAAGAGCAGAGGGATCCCCGAGAAAAGAAGAAAGAAAGGTGGTACACACAATGTCCATTAAAGAACCTCTTCCCAGATAAGAACTAGCTCCAAAAAGTACCGAAAACAATTTCCTATTTATCGAAAGAACAATTTTCTGAAATAATGTTTTTGAGATTATTTTGAGATACGTTTACAAGTCTAGCCCCTTTTCAGGGATCTTAGCGTTCATATGGATATCCCAGCCTAACTACAAGAACATTTTCTTTCATACATAAATAGGGCAAAGATAGTTGACGTGTGCTACAAATAGATCTTTGGTATCGCAGTGGATATGGCTGCACAGCCATTCCCCCTGAATCTAACCGCTTTACGAACTTCAGGTGAGGCGGTCCAGTTCAATCTATGAGTTAAATACACTAACGCCTGTATCCGTTGTGACCACAATATGAAACAGCCTATTAAGGAAAAAAAAATCTCTGATGAAACGAAAAAGATTCATTCAGAAGGCCAAAACCTAACTGGTGTTATACACCCTGAGTGCATCAACTGACCAAATGATGCACAAAAAAATCATTAGATAAAATTTTAGATTAACAGTTCTTTTATCCAGTAAAACAAAATAAATTCTCTGGAATTAATGAAACAAATTACAATTGCAGTTCATTATTTACAAACAATTCTCCTTAAATAAAAAAAAATGACTGTCGTCCAAATATCGCATGCGACATTTTATCCGTGAATGAAGAACTGCACCAAAACAAGATAAATTTATCCGATTTTTCAAATTATATTAACATTAAAACGTTCAGTGTACATTAAATTTAATACTAAATCCAGAAACGTACACTTTTTTTTTACAAAAAATAGTCCTCTTAAATGTAACGCATTTTTTATATACGGTCTTATATATATATTATAGCATTTTATATATATATTATATTATAATATAAAATGCTATTTACTTGTAACTGTCCTATTTATTAAGTAAAATAAGTATATGTGTTCATTTAGAAAGAGATAAAAAATGAATCAACATAGTAACAATCCAGAAGTAATAACACAACAAAAATAATGTCATGATGACAAAAATCGGAAACCAAAGTAAAACTTTTAAAAGATGGTAAATTGTGGGTGAAAAAGTTTTACAATAGACTTTCCAATTTTTCGGTATTCATGTCATTATTAATCTCTACAATAAAAAAATAACAATTCACAGCTAAGTATTAAACATATATATTTACAATCGCCCTTAAAAAAAGAAAGAGTACTATGTACATCTTTATTTACCTGAGACATGTTTCACGTCGATCGTTTTGTCCGATTATCATAAAATAATGTTTTTTTTTTATAAAAAAAAAAATCTTCTATATTGTTAAATAAATATATATAAAATATAAAATTACTTTGATACACACTGCACACTGCAAGCTTTGTTTTTTGGTTAGCTCAAATGCATGGAAATCATTCAGTTATTAAGGGATACAAATGGATGGGAAATATATCATGGGTTCCAAAAATTAGGGAAATTTGGGATGTAAGATATACATTTTTTTTTAATTTAAAGTAACTAAGACAGATAAACAATTGAGGATATTCAAGGAATAGAATTTGTTCAATAGTAGAACTCCTGGAAATAAAATATTTAACAAAAAACAAACAAATTAAAAATGAAAAGTTAAAATACTTACTTTAAAGTAAAAAAAAAGACGAATTAAATCGATTGGACTTCTCTTAAAGTAGTGTAGATCGATAATTATTTTATAAATAAAAACTTACATCAAAATTAAACTCTTCGTCAGCCATATCAAGTTCTTCTTTAATGGCCCAGTCTTCAGCATTTGTAATTTCTGCATTTGGATATTCCTGGAAAATATTCGGCCAATTATTAAAGTAGTAATGAATAAACGCAGGGATTACTGGGGTTCAATTCTTGTTGGTGGGAGCGGCTTAGATATTTCTTCAATGAGCATCACTCAACAATACAAATATCCTGCACATTGATATCTGAGGAGGATGGTTGATAAACTGAGCGTCTCTCCCCGCTCTTTTGGTATCAAACCTGTTATTATAGCGTAAAGGTGGACACCTATCTGTTTAGCTTCCTTCAAACATTGGCACACTTATGGATGAGTGTTCGTCACCAGAAGTCCGAAGTAGCATCCGAACAGTGAGATCCAATTAAAGATGACAAGGAGGTACTGCTGAATTGTTAAAATCAGTTTCAAGACGTTTGTTAGGATGAAATTATCTATGGTAGCTTAGGTTTGGGTTTCAAGGCATTTCTCCACAAGGCAGCCTCAACAGTTTTTTTCAGGTCGCCAAGGAGCGGCTTTATACTCAATCTCCAGAAATACATCTATTGGTTATGGTAGAAAAAAATAAGTTGGGTCTCAAAGAACAGAGTAACTTTTGAAAAAGTAACATAAAATATATATATGCCTTACAAATGGATCTTCGCAGAACGGAATCCTTTTTTAATGTATAAAGGTTATATTCTTCTTCCAGATTCTGCAACAGTCTTCTAAAATTCTAGCAAAAGCATAGTGGAGAGGCAGTTCCAGTGGATAATTATTTAGGGCATATATACATATATATGTGTATATATAGAGACATTTAGTGCGATAAAATCAAATCCAGGTAGCCATCAAAGCAGATGTGTTCTGGTTGGGGAATCATCTCGAGGTGGCAGGTGGATTTTATCATCATACTTATTTGACAACCACCAGCGTAAATCTTTTATCAACGCTCAGGTAATTAAATTGTGATTCTATACTTTAGGCCCATATAAATATTGCGGCAACTGACTGTCCATTAATAAATGATAATGAACAAATAAGTAAAGGAATATTTAATGCAATTTAAAATGAAATATTTAAAGAAATGGAATCACAAAGAATGTAACTACATCAGTAATTAAGGAATCATTAACCTCCGTTAACTATCAATTACAGAAAATAAATTTTCAGATAAATAGTTTAGATAAGGAGGTCAGGAAAAGGCACTTAATTCTTGTTATAGTAAATAATGAATTCAGAGATTATTGCCACCAAGAGGAATTTATACGTCAATTTTTAGATGAAAAGCTGGATGTAAATTTAGGTAAGGTGGATTTTGATTTTATAAGAAGAATCGGAAAATATCAGGAAAATAAGAAACGGCCTATCTTAATCGGACTAAGCCAATTCCGGACGAAGTTGATCATACTTAAATATAGTTCGAAATTGAAAGGCACGAATATGTTAATATCGGAAGATTTTCCCAAGGAGATTGTATAGATTCGCAAGGCGTACGTCCAAAATTACCGGAGGCTCGACAGGCGGGAAAATATGCGGTAATGAAATACGATAGGTTGATTATAAAAATATTCAGAAGCCTGATCCAACAAAAAACGATTTTTATCAATCTCCCCACTAGAGGCTAGTAAGAAAGTCACAAGTAATGGAGGAATAGACCGTACTACCAAAACAAGTAAAACGGATGGAGAAAGAATGCAAGTAAAATAGAAATTGCATAAATTCAGACGTAAGTCAAATATTCAAGATAAGGATAAAGGGGAGGATTCAGATGAAACAGAGGAATCTATGAACAATGTTAAGGTTAACTAACAATCACGGCACTGAAATAGGGTTTTACACATTTTGGAATTCAACATCCATGGAAAAAAAACAAAACTCGGATTTCCTAAAATATATTATGAAATTTGACATATTTCTATTTTTTGAAACTTTCTTGGAAGAGAAGGATTAAGGAATTTGGATGTTTCTGTAACGACTTCCGCTCGTTGTGGGTTTCGGCAAAGAAAGATTCAAATTTTTAAGAGCATCAGGAGGGTACATGTTTGGGTAAACAGAAGAAATATGTACGTATATGATCTGTCAAAATTTAGATAAGAATTTATTATCTATTAAATTAAGTACAAGAGAAACTGCCTATGTCTACCCAATTTATCTTAATTGCAATTCTTAGAAAAAAGATTTCACTGAGACGTATGAGTTTATTTCTATAAACTCATACGGAAATATTATTAATTGGAGATCTAAACGGCAGAATTGGTATCCTTCAACACTATCGACCAAATATATTGTCCCAAATATTAAAATTGAACAGTTAAATAGAAACTCTAAAGATTTCATTGTAAATAACAATGGATTTAATTTTGGAGTGTTTCAATGATTCCCGTTTTTCTGTTCTTAGTGGAAGGATGAGAAGTGACTTGGAGACGAGCTATCTTTCGTGAGTGGTACTGGTGGCACTGTTGATTATATTTCTGTGAATTTGGAATTGTTACCCTGGATTTTAGATTTTACGCTGAACAACATACCTTTTTCAGATCATATGCGAATAATTACTCTTCAGGGACTCTGCGACCCTCCCACTCCTTCCAGAATTGATATGGCGTAAACAAGATGCTGCCCCATATAAGCGCAAGCTAGAGATGTTTGTAAATAATGTAAATTATGTTTCTACAAATTGGAGAACAGAATAGATATGTTAATAACGATTATTAAAAGTTCAAGTAATGCAATAAATCGTAGGGTGGCATTGCATTGGCCCCCCCTCAAAAAAAAGAGGTGCAGGTTAAAATCTTATAGGTTACTAAAAGTCTTTATAAAAAGTAATTAGTTGGAAACAGACTTAGGTAATATAGATGCTAACAATTTATATACTTCATTTTGTGCAGTGTGCTGAGGGGCTAAATAATATGAAAAACAAAAAAATTATGGGAAGTGATGAGAGATTTTAAGAAGCAAAATAATAATTGGGTTAGAGGCGATATTGCTGCGGAGGAGTGGATCAGATATTTTTCAAACTTATATAACTCCCTTTGCATTTCTCATAGGATCTCTTATGTAGACCTCTAATTTTAAATGACAAATTAGATAAACAATTTTCGATGGAGGAGCTTTTAAAAGTTATAAGCTCACCAAAGATAATAAAGCTCCAGGCAAGGATAGGGTCACATTCGAATTCTATAGAAATGCCCCTGTTAGTTTTCTTAATTTTTGGATGCCCCTTTGGATGTTTTCAACGAAATTTTTGAGACAGGTAAGGTCCCTTGTTCATTCAAAGAGTCAGCCATATTTTCGGTTCTTAAGAAAGGTTACGAAAATTCATCGCAGAACTATAGGGGGATCTTATTTATTAATACAGTTAGTAAAATATATTCTGGACCTTTTTGCTCTCGGTTAAATGAATGGTTGAAGCTCATAACATTTTAAAAGAATTTCAGGCAGGATTTAGACGTACTACTCTACTGATGACAACATTTTTTACCTGTGTAATTTAGTCTAAATAAAATTAAGAGTAAAAAAACAAAAGTATATTCATTTTACATAGATCTTTCTGCCGCGTCCACAGTATTGATCGTTATACGAGCTTGGTCTCTCTACTAAAATAATCAGTTCGATAAAAAACATTCTATCCATTACCTCTGCTAATGTTTGGTGCCTGAGAAGTAACGCACGAATTTCTGACGGGGATGGGGGTTAGACAGAGTTGCATCCTTAGCCCCTTGTTGTTTATACTCTATATCAGTGCTCCGCAACCATTTCTTGCCCAAGGCACAACAAAGTTCTTCCCAAATTTCGCGGCACACCAAAAGTAAATATGTATACATACATAATAGAATGCATAAAGAGACATTTTCCGTGGTAGCCTGCTTCATTTTTGTTCATTAGCATGGCCCGTGCGCAAGGATAGCGCATGGCTTATGCCTTTCAGCGTCGAGCCAGATATCATGCCTCTAGCCATTCATTCCATTTACCTCTATCCTGAGCCATTCTTTTCATGGTCGCCGTCGATTGTCCTCTTTTTACACCTAGGCGCTCAATGTATTCAAGATATCCCATCCTTGGCCTTCCTCTGAGCCGTTTATCTGCAGTTTGATCTCCATCAGACACCTCATCCTCCTACCTTCTTCTCTTCTACAAACGTTCCCAAACCATTTCAGCTGTCGCGTTTCCATCTTTTTCACTATGGGTTCCATTTCTATGCTTCCTATTCTTTCATTTCTTATCTTGTCTTCCCTTCAATACGACGAAGAACCCTCATCTCTGCAGCCGTGACCCGGCTTGCATGTTTGTCTAACATCGGCCATGATTCGGGCCATACTAGAGGAGTGGTACGTAAACCGTCTTAAATATGGTCAATTTTACTAGTTTACTTACTTCTTTTTTGCCTATAATCGTATTACAGATTTGGTAGTAGGCTTGGATGGCAGCTTTTACGCGATTCAGTACTTCCGGGTCTATCCTGCTATCTCAGCTTATGAGATATTTGAATTCCGCTACCTGTTCCAAAGCACTTCCTTCGCATCCAATATGATTGGCTTCGAGTGCCCTACCTATGTGCATTATTTTAATTTTGTTGATATTTAGCGACATTCCCTTCCATTTGAGCACCTCATTCCACTCAGTGGCCGAGTCTGAAGATGCTTTTCCGTATCCGCTACTAGGTGCACTTCCAGTTTCCTATTTTGGCTTTAAGAGTCCGTCTTTTACATATCTTATGGATCTCATCCATAAATATAATAAATAGCAAGGGACTTAAACTGTCTACTTGCTTTACTCCTTTTTCGAGGTTGGATGGACTCGATTTTTCCCCATTGAGTGTAACGACTGCCTTAGGTTTCTGGTATACTGATTCGATGGCCTCTATTAGGTAGTTGGGACGTTCTTTTTTCTTAGGGCTTACCATATCTCATGTCTTGAACTGAATCGAAAGCTGCTTGGCACTCTGTTATCAGCAAGGCTTAGAATTTTGATTATGTAATTATAATGAAGCTTGATTGTGTATGCAAACAGTGGTAACAGTTTTGTTTCACAATGGAGGAAGACAGTTGGTGTGTACTGAGGCAATCTAAATAATTTCTTTATAAAAAAGCGCAATATCCTTTCTATCTGATCATACCCCCCACAACCTTGCGCAACATAGCAAACAATCGATCTACTGATAGTATTGAACATCCGTGACTTTATAGGAAACCCAATGAATCATTTTCTAAAAATTGGTTCCATATTATGTTCAAAACTATTTTTACTTTTGCGGTTTTTTCTGCGAAATGCTTACCCATTGACAATTGAGGCGTCAGGAGAATCCTGTTCCCCCACCTGTTGTGGTGGTTGGTTCTGCAGAGCTGGTAAGCATTAGAGACATTTTCCGTGGTAACATGCTTCATTTTGTGGTCATCAAAAATGTGGAACGCTTCACGATTTTGCGTGTCATCTTTGCGCAGGGGCCATGCTAATCTGAACAAAAATGAAGCAGGCTACCACGGAAAATGTCTCTAATGCTTACCAGCTCTGCAGAACCAACCACCACAACAAGAATGCATGCATAAATATTACATAATTTTTGTATTTGACACATATACGTACATAACTTAAGAACTATACTTATATAACATAATGTTAAAAAAGAAAAAGAAAAGGGTAGTAATGTGATACCTGAGCCTGTTTCAATGAACACTAATGCTTTATATTAGGCTCGATATTTGAAAGTTCATCGCGAAGTTCTTCTTCTAAGCACAATCGCATATCATTTTTAATTAGCAGTAGTGTTCAAAAACTTTGTTTACATAAGTATGTCGTTGAAAATGGGAGTAGAATTGATAGCATGGTCTGAAATCGGAGGATAATCTTTCATAACCGAAATCCAGAAAGCATCCACTGGAACTTCCGCAAAGTAAGTTTTAGCGTCCCGTCGTTACTCAATTCGATAAATTCCTCTCGAATGTGCAGAGAATTTGCATCTGCCGAATTTATAGCATTGGTTGCAGAAGGATTTCGAATACAATCGTTTTGTTCCATATTAATAGAAAAAATACTGGTCAAATTTATTCACCACTTTTGTATTATTTCTATTGGTATTATTTATTTATTATACGTGATGGTCCCATGCGGCGCGCGGCTGACCACTCGTGCGTTATACCTAAATATTAACTTATGGGCGCCTCGGCACACATAGCATTGCACACGGCACACCGGAGTGCCGTGGCACACGGATTGCGAAGCACTGCTCTATATCAACGATTTGGAAAGTCAGCTGAATGGGGGGTTTGTCTGGAAGGCGATGGTAAGGTTAAATTGCTAGAATTTGCAGTCTTGCAAGTTTTGCTCGCCTCGGATCCTTTCACGTTGCAAGGAATGATAAATTCCTTGGGCGCATATTGCAAAAAATGGAACCTGTTCATTAATCTAAGCAAGTCTAAGATAATGGTATTTCGAAACGATGGTAGTCCTGCTTTAAAAGAAAAATGTCACTTAGGGAATGATAATACAGAAGTTGTGAACGGGTATAAATATTTAGGAATTCTCCTGACGCCTCAATTGTCAATGGGTAAGCATTTCGCAGAAAAAACCGCAAAAGTAAAAATAGTTTTGAACATAATATGGAACCAATTTTTAGAAAATGATTCATTGGGTTTCCTATAAAGTCACGGATGTTCAATACTATCAGTAGATCGATTGTTTGCTATGTTGCGCAAGGTTGTGGGGGGTATGATCAGATAGAAAGGATATTGCGCTTTTTTATAAAGAAATTATTTAGATTGCCTCAGTACACACCAACTGTCTTCCTCCATTGTGAAACAAAACTGTTACCACTGTTTGCATACACAATCAAGCTTCATTATAATTACATAATCAAAATTCTAAGCCTTGCTGATAACAGAGTGCCAAGCAGCTTTCGATTCAGTTCAAGACATGAGATATGGTAAGCCCTAAGAAAAAAGAACGTCCCAACTACCTAATAGAGGCCATCGAATCAGTATACCAGAAACCTAAGGCAGTCGTTACACTCAATGGGGAAAAATCGAGTCCATCCAACCTCGAAAAAGGAGTAAAGCAAGTAGACAGTTTAAGTCCCTTGCTATTTATTATATTTATGGATGAGATCCATAAGATATGTAAAAGACGGACTCTTAAAGCCAAAATAGGAAACTGGAAGTGCACCTAGTAGCGGATACGGAAAAGCATCTTCAGACTCGGCCACTGAGTGGAATGAGGTGCTCAAATGGAAGGGAATGTCGCTAAATATCAACAAAATTAAAATAATGCACATGTGTAGGGCACTCGAAGCCAATCATATTGGATGCGAAGGAAGTGCTTTGGAACAGGTGGCGGAATTCAAATATCTCATAAGCTGAGATAGCAGGATAGACCCGGAAGTACTGAATCGCGTAAAAGCTGCCAACCAAGCCTACTACCAAATCTGTAATACGATTATAGGCAAAAAAGAAGTAAGTAAACTAGTAAAATTGACCATATTTAAGACGGCTTACGTACCACTCCTCTAGTATGGCCCGAATCATGGCCGATGTTAGACAAACATGCAAGCCGGGTCACGGCTGCAGAGATGAGGGTTCTTCGTCGTATTGAAGGGAAGACAAGATAAGAAATGAAAGAATAGGAAGCATAGAAATGGAACCCATAGTGAAAAAGATGGAAACGCGACAGCTGAAATGGTTTGGGAACGTTTGTAGAAGAGAAGAAGGTAGGAGGATGAGGTGTCTGATGGAGATCAGACTGCAGATAAACGGCTCAGAGGAAGGCCAAGGATGGGATATCTTGAATACATTGAGCGCCTAGGTGTAAAAAGAGGACAATCGACGGCGACCATGAAAAGAATGGCTCAGGATAGAGGTAAATGGAATGAATGGCTAGAGGCATGATATCTGGCTCGACGCTGAAAGGCATAAGCCATGCGCTATCCTTGCGCACGGGCCATGCTAATGAACAAAAATGAAGCAGGCTACCACGGAAAATGTCTCTTTATGCATTCTATTATGTATGTATACATATTTACTTTTGGTGTGCCGAGAAATTTGGGAAGAACTTTATTGTGCCTTGGGCAAGAAATGGTTGCGGAGCACTGATATAGAGTATAAACAACAAGGGGCTAAGGATGCAACTCTGTCTAACCCCCATCCCCGTCAGAAATTCGTGCGTTACTTCTCAGGCACCAAACATTAGCAGAGGTAATGGATAGAATGTTTTTTATCGAACTGATTATTTTAGTAGAGAGACCAAGCTCGTATAACGATCAATACTGTGGACGCGGCAGAAAGATCTATGTAAAATGAATATACTTTTGTTTTTTTACTCTTAATTTTATTTAGACTAAATTACACAGGTAAAACATGTTGTCATCAGTAGAGTAGTACGTCTAAATCCTGCCTGAAATTCTTTTAAAATGTTATGAGCTTCAACCATTCATTTAACCGAGAGCAAATAAGTCCAGAATATATTTTACTAACTGTATTAATAAATAAGATCCCCCTATAGTTCTGCGATATTTTCGTAACCTTTCTTAAGAACCGGAAATATGGCTGACTCTTTGAATGAACAAGGGACCTTACCTGTCTCAAAAATTTCGTTGAAAACATCCAAAGGGGCATCCAAAAATTAAGAAAACTAACAGGGGCATTTCTATAGAATTCGAATGTGACCCTATCCTTGCCTGGAGCTTTATTATCTTTGGTGAGCTTATAACTTTTAAAAGCTCCTCCATCGAAAATTGTTTATCTAATTTGTCATTTAAAATTAGAGGTCTACATAAGAGATCCTATGAGAAATGCAAAGGGAGTTATATAAGTTTGAAAAATATCTGATCCACTCCTCCGCAGCAATATCGCCTCTAACCCAATTATTATTTTGCTTCTTAAAATCTCTCATCACTTCCCATAATTTTTTTGTTTTTCATATTATTTAGCCCCTCAGCACACTGCACAAAATGAAGTATATAAATTGTTAGCATCTATATTACCTAAGTCTGTTTCCAACTAATTACTTTTTATAAAGACTTTTAGTAACCTATAAGATTTTAACCTGCACCTCTTTTTTTTGAGGGGGGGCCAATGCAATGCCACCCTACGATTTATTGCATTACTTGAACTTTTAATAATCGTTATTAACATATCTATTCTGTTCTCCAATTTGTAGAAACATAATTTACATTATTTACAAACATCTCTAGCTTGCGCTTATATGGGGCAGCATCTTGTTTACGCCATATCAATTCTGGAAGGAGTGGGAGGGTCGCAGAGTCCCTGAAGAGTAATTATTCGCATATGATCTGAAAAAGGTATGTTGTTCAGCGTAAAATCTAAAATCCAGGGTAACAATTCCAAATTCACAGAAATATAATCAACAGTGCCACCAGTACCACTCACGAAAGATAGCTCGTCTCCAAGTCACTTCTCATCCTTCCACTAAGAACAGAAAAACGGGAATCATTGAAACACTCCAAAATTAAATCCATTGTTATTTACAATGAAATCTTTAGAGTTTCTATTTAACTGTTCAATTTTAATATTTGGGACAATATATTTGGTCGATAGTGTTGAAGGATACCAATTCTGCCGTTTAGATCTCCAATTAATAATATTTCCGTATGAGTTTATAGAAATAAACTCATACGTCTCAGTGAAATCTTTTTTCTAAGAATTGCAATTAAGATAAATTGGGTAGACATAGGCAGTTTCTCTTGTACTTAATTTAATAGATAATAAATTCTTATCTAAATTTTGACAGATCATATACGTACATATTTCTTCTGTTTACCCAAACATGTACCCTCCTGATGCTCTTAAAAATTTGAATCTTTCTTTGCCGAAACCCACAACGAGCGGAAGTCGTTACAGAAACATCCAAATTCCTTAATCCTTCTCTTCCAAGAAAGTTTCAAAAAATAGAAATATGTCAAATTTCATAATATATTTTAGGAAATCCGAGTTTTGTTTTTTTTCCATGGATGTTGAATTCCAAAATGTGTAAAACCCTATTTCAGTGCCGTGATTGTTAGTTAACCTTAACATTGTTCATAGATTCCTCTGTTTCATCTGAATCCTCCCCTTTATCCTTATCTTGAATATTTGACTTACGTCTGAATTTATCCAATTTCTATTTTACTTGCATTCTTTCTCCATCCGTTTTACTTGTTTTGGTAGTACGGTCTATTCCTCCATTACTTGTGACTTTCTTACTAGCCTCTAGTGGGGAGATTGATAAAAATCGTTTTTTGTTGGATCAGGCTTCTGAATATTTTTATAATCAACCTATCGTATTTCATTACCGCATATTTTCCCGCCTGTCGAGCCTCCGGTAATTTTGGACGTACGCCTTGCGAATCTATACAATCTCCTTGGGAAAATCTTCCGATATTAACATATTCGTGCCTTTCAATTTCGAACTATATTTAAGTATGATCAACTTCGTCCGGAATTGGCTTAGTCCGATTAAGATAGGCCGTTTCTTATTTTCCTGATATTTTCCGATTCTTCTTATAAAATCAAAATCCACCTTACCTAAATTTACATCCAGCTTTTCATCTAAAAATTGACGTATAAATTCCTCTTGGTGGCAATAATCTCTGAATTCATTATTTACTATAACAAGAATTAAGTGCCTTTTCCTGACCTCCTTATCTAAACTATTTATCTGAAAATTTATTTTCTGTAATTGATAGTTAACGGAGGTTAATGTTTCCTTAATTACTGATGTAGTTACATTCTTTGTGATTCCATTTCTTTAAATATTTCATTTTAAATTGCATTAAATATTCCTTTACTTATTTGTTCATTATCATTTATTAATGGACAGTCAGTTGCCGCAATATTTATATGGGCCTAAAGTATAGAATCACAATTTAATTACCTGAGCGTTGATAAAAGATTTACGCTGGTGGTTGTCAAATAAGTATGATGATAAAATCCACCTGCCACCTCGAGATGATTCCCCAACCAGAACACATCTGCTTTGATGGCTACCTGGATTTGATTTTATCGCACTAAATGTCTCTATATATACACATATATATGTATATATACCCTAAATAATTATCCACTGGAACTGCCTCTCCACTATGCTTTTGCTAGAATTTTAGAAGACTGTTGCAGAATCTGGAAGAAGAATATAACCTTTATACATTAAAAAAGGATTCCGTTCTGCGAAGATCCATTTGTAAGGCATATATATATTTTATGTTACTTTTTCAAAAGTTACTCTGTTCTTTGAGACCCAACTTATTTTTTTCTACCATAACCAATAGATGTATTTCTGGAGATTGAGTATAAAGCAGCTCCTTGGCGACCTGAAAAAAACTGTTGAGGCTGCCTTGTGGAGAAATGCCTTGAAACCCAAACCTAAGCTACCATAGATAATTTCATCCTAACAAACGTCTTGAAACTGATTTTAACAATTCAGCAATACCTCCTTGTCATCTTTAATTGGATCTCACTGTTCGGATGCTACTTCGGACTTCTGGTGACGAACACTCATCCATAAGTGTGCCAATGTTTGAAGGAAGCTAAACAGATAGGTGTCCACCTTTACGCTATAATAACAGGTTTGATACCAAAAGAGCGGGGAGAGACGCTCAGTTTATCAACCATCCTCCTCAGATATCAATGTGCAGGATATTTGTATTGTTGAGTGATGCTCATTGAAGAAATATCTAAGCCGCTCCCACCAACAAGAATTGAACCCCAGTAATCCCTGCGTTTATTCATTACTACTTTAATAATTGGCCGAATATTTTCCAGGAATATCCAAATGCAGAAATTACAAATGCTGAAGACTGGGCCATTAAAGAAGAACTTGATATGGCTGACGAAGAGTTTAATTTTGATGTAAGTTTTTATTTATAAAATAATTATCGATCTACACTACTTTAAGAGAAGTCCAATCGATTTAATTCGTCTTTTTTTTTACTTTAAAGTAAGTATTTTAACTTTTCATTTTTAATTTGTTTGTTTTTTGTTAAATATTTTATTTCCAGGAGTTCTACTATTGAACAAATTCTATTCCTTGAATATCCTCAATTGTTTATCTGTCTTAGTTACTTTAAATTAAAAAAAAATGTATATCTTACATCCCAAATTTCCCTAATTTTTGGAACCCATGATATATTTCCCATCCATTTGTATCCCTTAATAACTGAATGATTTCCATGCATTTGAGCTAACCAAAAAACAAAGCTTGCAGTGTGCAGTGTGTATCAAAGTAATTTTATATTTTATATATATTTATTTAACAATATAGAAGATTTTTTTTTTTATAAAAAAAAAACATTATTTTATGATAATCGGACAAAACGATCGACGTGAAACATGTCTCAGGTAAATAAAGATGTACATAGTACTCTTTCTTTTTTTAAGGGCGATTGTAAATATATATGTTTAATACTTAGCTGTGAATTGTTATTTTTTTATTGTAGAGATTAATAATGACATGAATACCGAAAAATTGGAAAGTCTATTGTAAAACTTTTTCACCCACAATTTACCATCTTTTAAAAGTTTTACTTTGGTTTCCGATTTTTGTCATCATGACATTATTTTTGTTGTGTTATTACTTCTGGATTGTTACTATGTTGATTCATTTTTTATCTCTTTCTAAATGAACACATATACTTATTTTACTTAATAAATAGGACAGTTACAAGTAAATAGCATTTTATATTATAATATAATATATATATAAAATGCTATAATATATATATAAGACCGTATATAAAAAATGCGTTACATTTAAGAGGACTATTTTTTGTAAAAAAAAAAGTGTACGTTTCTGGATTTAGTATTAAATTTAATGTACACTGAACGTTTTAATGTTAATATAATTTGAAAAATCGGATAAATTTATCTTGTTTTGGTGCAGTTCTTCATTCACGGATAAAATGTCGCATGCGATATTTGGACGACAGTCATTTTTTTTTATTTAAGGAGAATTGTTTGTAAATAATGAACTGCAATTGTAATTGTTTCATTAATTCCAGAGAATTTATTTTGTTTTACTGGATAAAAGAACTGTTAATCTAAAATTTTATCTAATGATTTTTTTGTGCATCATTTGGTCAGTTGATGCACTCAGGGGGTATAACACCAGTTAGGTTTTGGCCTTCTGAATGAATCTTTTTCGTTTCATCAGAGATTTTTTTTTCCTTAATAGGCTGTTTCATATTGTGGTCACAACGGATACAGGCGTTAGTGTATTTAACTCATAGATTGAACTGGACCGCCTCACCTGAAGTTCGTAAAGCGGTTAGATTCAGGGGGAATGGCTGTGCAGCCATATCCACTGCGATACCAAAGATCTATTTGTAGCACACGTCAACTATCTTTGCCCTATTTATGTATGAAAGAAAATGTTCTTGTAGTTAGGCTGGGATATCCATATGAACGCTAAGATCCCTGAAAAGGGGCTAGACTTGTAAACGTATCTCAAAATAATCTCAAAAACATTATTTCAGAAAATTGTTCTTTCGATAAATAGGAAATTGTTTTCGGTACTTTTTGGAGCTAGTTCTTATCTGGGAAGAGGTTCTTTAATGGACATTGTGTGTACCACCTTTCTTTCTTCTTTTCTCGGGGATCCCTCTGCTCTTTTTTTGTACTTTTTGAGGTTGTAATAACACTTATAACAGTCTAAATTCTTTGTTGAATATTTATTAGGATATTGTTTTTTAAATCAATGCAATAAATTTGAGTTAGCAACTATGATACAAAGACAAAGGAATCGCATTCGATCATATTTATCAGTATTATTATAACATTAAATGTAAACAAACTATAAGCGTAGGTAGATTTTACACCTCAACCTGTTCAATTCAAATGAACAAGTTATATTCTATGGAATTAAGAGGAGACAAACTAATTGTTTGATCAATATTTACTACAATTTCTATATTTAGTAACAATTTCTTTTTGCAAATAAAAAAATCTTTCATTAAAAAAAAGGTTGCCTAAATGTCTCATACGATAATTTCACGCGAGATTAATGCATTAGCCCCCTAATGTTAAATTACTTCACATTTACCCGCGTTTATGGTTAAAAGAAAAAAATTATACTTCTAGTGTTCACTCACTGAGGTAACATTGTATTAAATGCTAATAATATGCTTTTTTTATTTTTGGATACATCATTATGCATGGCATGGTATCCTTTTAAAGTAATATACGAGCCAAAATGTTGATAAAAAAGAAACAAAGAAAAAGTATTTAAGACTGCTTCCAATACATTGTTTATTTCATACAGTTTGTGTTACTGATCTAGAATTTAGATTTTTTTGGAGGAGGGGCGCGCCAAGCTATGAGTATAACCAATCTGACAAATAAAGCCCTGCCATGACAAGAATTGCTTTTATTTTTTTCATTAACAGGTTTTTTCAATAGTTTTCTTTGAAAAACTCACTCTAGTTTGCCATGTATTACCCTTAAAATAATTACTAGCATCAACAGTTTTTTTTAAATTTTTTGTTTTGACATTTTTTGTTTGTTTTGTTTGTTTTTTCGGCTGAATTAACAGTGCATTATTTTTCCTTGTGTCCCTTCATTATGTTCACCTGCCTACTACCTCCACCCTGGGCAACAATCAATTCAGCGTGTACAAAGCGCAATGGACAAGTTCACTGTAGTCCTGAGCAGACAACCCAAATCGCCAAGAGCTTTGTACGGTGTAGCACGTGCATTGGATCTGCAAGCCGAAGCTAAAAGTAGCAATGCAATACTTGACAAAGCTATTGATGCATATATGGCCATCATAAGAGCACCACAAGTACCAGATGAATTGTTTCGCAGGGCCGCTGGCCGTCTTATAAATAGATTACGTTTTAGAGGTTAGCTTAAGAAAACTTTAGTAAAATTCATATTTCATATTATCATCATTCAATAGAGATTATAAATTCTTATTTCTTTGTAGGACACCATATGAAAGCAGTGCCTGTACATGAAGAACTAATCAATCGATTCAACAATAGCGTCCAATATAGGAATGATCTTGCCATCAATTACCTTATGGTAAACAGGTATTTCCATTTTTGTGGTCCCATCCCCTATTAGGCTTAATTATATTTTAAAAATCTCATCAGAGGCAGTGATATACTGCTTAATTTTGAAGTTATCGACCAGTTTCGGGCGTTCATTTCTCTTATAGATATCTTTATGAAAAACACGACTAGCAAAGGTAAAATACAAGTTCGGCTATGTGCCCTGAATTTGAATTATATAATGTCCTGACGGTGATTCATATTTTTCATTATGATGGTCCGGCCAACGTACAAACCCTTCGATGACCGCAAAGTGATGCATATGGTTACGGAAAAAGTCTCTGATATTTTCCATTATGACAGACAGTATTACCCTTCAATATTACTTTCAAATCTTTCACTTCAAAGGCACATCAAATATCTGTTCTGAATGTTATCTCATTAAGATAGAAAACTCTTACTGCTGTAACATAAAATTAAAAGATTCTTTTAGGCTTTTAACAATTTTGATATAAAATAATTATGATTTTCTTTTTTATTTATTTTTTATGTTATTTTATTTTTTATTTGCCTGAACATATTAAAATACAAAAGGCACGTCGACAACAATACATTATAATATAAACAAGGTTTTAAATGACTGTGATATATGTACTAATTGTGCATAATTGTGTGCTGACTGTGATATATGTAACACTGACCTTTCAACACCAACAAACTCTTAATAATAACTATCACTTTAGTTCGAAGTCGACAGTGAACCAGTTTGCTTCGGTGAATTCTTTTAAGCAATAAAAACAGTTGGTTATAAAAAGTTTTTTTTTTAGTATTATAGGAGTCACTACTTCTTAGTGTAGTTAAAAACCAGATATCCTTTTTCTTTCTTCATCTTTTTTTCACTTGTTTTCTAAAGGTTTGTATTTTTTATTTAAAATATGTTCCCAAGAAATTTCATTTTAGGGTTGATCTTTGACATTGTAAAAATTACGTGTTTGAATATAAAGTCTTGCCTATTGGCGATCACAAAATGCTTAGTAAATGCGAATGTTTCGCGCCAGATTTTATTTGTCATTTATTGGTCAAATGGAACTAAGAAATAAATCGAAAGAAAACAAAAACAGAGTAAATCGGAGAGTGTAAGTATCCCGATTTTATTTCATTCTTGAGATGACCCGGCTGTTTGAACTTAAAATTATTTAGAGAGGCCCTTGGTGGTGTACGGGAACCGCAAAATGCTGATTCAATCACAGCTGTAGCCCCTAATTTTGAAATATGTAAAACTAGCATCTATTAAGTTATTACCTCAGAATTTTGTTTTTTACTTATGTGAGTCCTGCAATTAAAGCACGTCTGCAATTAAACATGGTGTGCTCTCTCACCCACCCCCTGCTCAATCTTCCACTTCTCTCCTTTATACTATACTGGACCGGACTGGAAATGCTCCTCCGTCTCCTTGACCACAGTCCGGATGTTTCCTGTACCTCCCACTTCTGTATGCTAGTCCAGTTGGACGAGCTCTTCCACTGGACGACAGTGGACGACGAGGTGTTAAAAAATAATTTTTTTACCTTACATGAGCAAATTCGAACTGCAATTTTCTTTCGCAAAATCTATTGTACTTACCACCCAACCAGAGGGTCGACTTGGCATAATTAGTTTTAATCAGATTCGTATCATTTATCGCCACGTTTTATCTTTTCCTGTGTGTGAAAGAAGATGTACTATGTCCAGAGTTCACTGACTTTTGGCGAGCAAGTCCATGCATGTTGCAACATATATGTGTATATGTGTGTGTGTGTGTGTGTGTGTGTGTGTGTGAAGACGTACTATGTCCAAGGTTCATTGGCCATTAGTGAGCGTGTCTATGCATGTTTTTCATTGCAACATTGTGTAATTCTTGATTAAAACAGACTTAAAGAGAGAGGTTCTACGCCTCACGCCCTCCTTGTTTAAGATAAATCTGTTTTTATCAATCAGGTATATTGATAGAAATTACTATATTGATTTATGAGTCAGTTACTTCTTTTTTGTAAAAAAAGTCGTTAGATATGTTATCTGACGCAAAATACTGTACACCTGATCTAGAAAGAAGAAAACAGTTTCGATTAAAAGTAATTAATATTATGTTTTTACAATATGTTAAATGCATATTCGATAACTAATTTTTTAATGAACAATTGGGAAAAAATATACTCAATAATACGAAATAAAGCTATTGCTTATGGTTTTTAATTTCATCAAACGAATTCCATCTATTAAATATAGGAAATTAAGTGTTATATATCATTTTCCCACGGAAACTACTGACAAAAAAAAGGGCAATTTCTGCATGATTAAAGTTTGTTCCATTAATCTTCTATTAAAATCTTTAAATAATATATATATTTTTTAATTATTACTTCAAATTTACACGGTATG
>JAAEAF010011442.1:0-24031 GCA_011037195.1 Triatoma infestans
AAAAAAAAAAAAAAAAAAAAAAAATGAACGATATTGATCATGTGGCGCCCTGATCCATTGACAGGACAATATTGTCTGGCCTGATAAAAATCCTTTTGGAACCGGCATGACCGGAGGACGGAAGCTTTCCGGGCGACGAATTACCATAAAGTTGACGCGCCTTTTTTTTAAAAAAAAAAAAAAAAAATATTTCATAAAAAATAAAATGTATAATATTTTTTTACATTTAACTTAGAAAATAACTTAGGAATATATAAATAATTTAATTCTAGTTCATTAAATTTGAATAACAAATATAATTTATTCCAGTTAGTTGAAGGTAGTTTGCCTAGTTTTAATGCAATCATCTAGTTTTATACATTCTGTCTGTAATAAAGTTCGCATTCAACCAGCTTAAGTTTAAACTTGCAGGATTATCCCAGCTAACCTATGGTATATGAGGACTAAAGGGGATTATAAGCCTTAACTCCCTTTTATCTATTTAAAAAATATAATATTTATCATCTATTATTATTCTTTTATTATAATTCTATTTTATTCTATTTGTTTTCAATAAAGATTATGATATTTAACTTTGAATAGGGTTGTAATAGAATATGGTAACTCTTGATTTACTGCATTAATGTTCTTAAGTGTTTAAACCTAGTATTTGAGAGTTTGGAAATTAAATCATATTTTAATAAGATGTTTATACGGCAATGGCCAAATTATAATAAACATTATTATTATTATTATTATTATAATTTTAAGGCCTAACGTTTTGAAAACCAATCATATTTTATTATAGAAAATTAAACATGAGATATATATATATATATATATATACACATAACATTGACATATTTATATGATTAAGTTTTATAATGACTTATCAAGTATTTTAGGGCTATTTATCAAGTATTTTAGGTTAGGTTTAATATGTATGTAACTTCATGATAAATATTCACTACAATATGGAATACTTGAGCGGTCATAATGAACACCAAAACATTCATTACAATAATATAATGTGTAATAGCATCCAGCAGAGAGAAGAGTGGCCCTCTCTGGTTAACAGAGACTACTCTCTGACTTAGGCAGGCTAGTGTGGGAGAACCTGTATATATAAGCCAATGGGAATCTATCTATAGGAATATATCATATACAACCATACCAACTGTACTCCAGTCGTCGTCCATCGTGTCATATCTCTACTCTCACCATTCATTCTATCATTTTCATTATAAAGTCCAGGTGCAATTAGTGTAAACTTAGCTACATTACATTAGTGTCAGCATATCTCGTTTATTTAATCAAACCTAATTTCTCTCCTCAACAACCCCATTATATAATGGATTTGAGAAGGAGAGAAAATTGGGTTAGATAGATAAATGAACTAGAAGTTAGTTAAAGCTGAACACTGTATAATAGAAAAGTAATACAAACTGCCTGGACTTTACAGTAAAATATAAAATGGTAAGTGAGAGGTAAAGAGAAAAGTTGTTGATGCGTTGTAACTGCTGTATGAACTCTGCTGCAAGACTCCCGATATACTCTCCCGTAGCTGCATTTAAACAGTTTCTCCCAAACTCTCTAGTCATAGCCGCTTTAGTCTGGCCTAAGCTAGAGAGTGATCCTGTCAAATTTTACGTCTCTCTCTCTCTCTCTCTCTGCTATGGATCCTTCTCTTCCGATCCTATAAAATAAACACAGTCGGGTGAATTAAGTATTGATTTTTCAATTTTTCGCCCATACCATTGTTTTTGCTGGGCATCAGGATAGGTTAAGTCCAGAGAAGTAGTGTCCGGGAATCAAAAGCATGGACAGAAGGCGCTTTATATTGACAAGACGGAAACTAATGATGCCCTGTCAGAATTGAAACCGGGGAAAGTTGCTGAGTATTACCCCACTGTCCCAAAAATGCTAAAATGTTAGTGGACCCTAAAGGCAACGAAGATATTTCAATACATTTTTAACCTCGTCTGGTAAAACAAATAAGAAAATACCAGAGAAATGGCCAATGTCAGTTATAAATACACATATTTAAGAAAAGAGGCGACAGTGATTGTCAGCACCAGACGGATGTTTTCTCTTTTAAGTGAATAGTAAATTCTATTCCATAATCTTGGAAAAGTGAACAAGAAGAATGGGAAAAGAGAACTTTGATGAAGTTCACAAAAAAAGCACCCAGATCTGATTTTCACTATGCCACAGATTTTGAAGAACATTATAGAAAATCGAAAGGAAATTAGTCTGTTTCGTAGATCTGGTAAGAGCATTTGATCTAAGGAAAAAATAGGATCTATTGAGCATTGGCACATAAAAGAGAGACACGGGCACTATTTTGGTGGTTAGTATAGCCTATTTAAAGTAAACAGGAACGTCGTTAGGCGCTTTGGAATACATGTTTAGAGTCTTCCGGACATGGCAGGAGACATCCGTCAGTGGTATAATTTGAACGCGCCTTTTTTTTTTGTAGTCCTAATGGACAAAGTTATCAGCGCGTCTAAGTCCTAAATGCGTAGAATTCATGTACCCGCACGAATACTCACTCCTGGAATTTGCGGACGACCCGGTCGTATTAGTAAACAAGGAGCGAAAAAGAAATATTACTATTTATAAGAGTTCGCTTTCTTTTTAAAAAAATAATTTTGGAGTAAAATAAAATGAAGTCTGAGTTGTTCAATATTTCAGGCTACCATGCTTCTGCAACCATCACTATTAAAAATATGTTTCGTTTATGCTTTAAACCAACCAGCTTCTCTCTAGTTTATTTAACTTCAAAGATAGTACAAATGCAGTGCTCGAATAATATCTACAACCGTAGTTTTTGGAGCTCAACTCCTTTCTACTTTATTCAATAAGTTGATAATATATATGAGCGATATAACCCGAGTCCTCCATGATATAACCAAACTACAAAAATTTTTATATCCTACGATATTTCATTGAAATATTTGAATAAAACATTGATACTCTTGATATAACTTAATGCTCACCCTCTTCTGTGGAGTCCAGTCCCTCTATAGCCTCCTGCAGGCAGTGTTTATCAGCATTTTATCATCATATACCGCTCCTTTATCTATAACATATTCGATTTATAATAAATTAGATATTTCTTTTTATTTCACATGTTAAATAGCATATATTACAAATACAAACACATATAATTGTATACATAATTAAAAAGCTTTGCGATGCATTGACAGACGCAATTTTAAGTTTTACTATGGTGCGGTTTATAATATGCATACGCAATAATGTGCAACTAAAACTCCGAGGGGTCATCTAAAAAAAAAAAAAAAGGTCTGCCTTGATCCAAACTAGACGCGATTAGCTGCGTTTTTACAAAAACTTAATTACTCTTCGTCTTTGAATGATTAGTCCAATTACGCGCTATTTATATAGCGAAGCCAATACTTTATTACGTGATATGTCCTATAGATATTAAAATAAAGATTTGTTGAGGTGGTTGGTTCCGCAGAGATGGAAAGCATCAGAGACAAGCATCAGAGTGATAGCCTGGTTCAATTTGTGGTCATAGACCAGTTTTGGGCGTTCGCCCATCTTCAGGATGCGTTTGTCAGACAGTGTGACAGTGAGCAAATTCAGTTTATACACTCTATAGCCTCCTGCAAGCAGTGTTATTGTTATATATTTAATTATATTAATTAATTTATTTTATAGGAAACTAGATAAAATATTAAACCATGTTCAAAGCTGAAGACAAACGATGGATCAGTCTGTTTGAGCATCACGCAGTTACACTGAAATGGATTCAATGAAAATAAGATGATTCCTAAGTCCTAAATTATCCTGATGAAGTTCTATTGAAAGAAACAAAACTGACATAGTTATAACTTCTCGTCCTGAAGTTGATTTATCTAGTCTACCACATACTAAAAGAATATTATGTAAGAATATTTTGAGAATGCCCCACAAACCGGTCGGGGAACATTTTCATTAATAAATCTCTGCTATGCAACATAATGAATAATAGGGCATAAATTTATATGCAATAATCGGTGGCCTTGGGTGGTTTGGCCACTGTCTTCCAGTCTGAGGTGGTGGGCATTATTGAATGCTGCCGCCTTGTGGGGGAATGGCAGGGAGAGCTCAAGGAAGTGCAGAATTTCTCGGATAGCCAGGCCGCACTAAGGGCTTTGAGTAAGCCTTGGTGGAGTTCGAAATTAATGGGAGAATGCAGGAGAAGGCTTAATGCTTTAGCTCGGAGGGGTAAGGTGCGCCTCTATTGGATACCCGGACATGCGGGAATAGAGGGCAATGAGAAGGCGGATCAGTTGGCTAGGGAGGGATCAGCATTACCATTTTATGGTCCTGAACCAGCCCTTGCCGTCACAAAGACGTTTCGGGATAAACAGATTAGACTTTGGAGATGAGAGTCTTGGAGAAACCTTGGGGGACACGCAGGGGTGTCTCCAAGCTAAAAGCTTTATAAAGGCAAGTAAGCAGAGGATTTCGGAGTATCTCCTGTCCCTTAGTTAGGACAGGTTTGAGGACCTTGGTGGGGATAGTGACTGGAGACACTTGGGTGTTCAACATAGGGAGGACGTCTAGTCCCATTTTCAGAATTGCGACGACGGAATTAGGGAAACGGTGTACCACTACTTCTGTCAGTGTCCCCGTTTCGCTGGAACTAGGTTTCGCGTATTTGGGAGGGCACCACTCTCGCAGGATTGCTTGGGCGAGTTGGAGTTTAGGGATATCTTGGGATATTGTCGATTAACCAGTAAGTTACCGGGGGACATTAACTAAGGGAACATGGGAGGTATCAGGGGGATAAAAGCCACATAGGCTTAGGTCCCACGCCATTAGGCATCCGATTAATAATAATTAATATATGCAATAAAAAAACTGAAAATATTCGCATATTATGTGAGAAAAAGATTAAATATTGCAGAATACATGTCAACAATTAAAAAAAATATCAGAGATACTTTCCCTGATAGCCTACTTCATTTTTGTGTTAATCGACCGGTACCGGGCGTTCGCCCATCATCATGATGTTTTTGTCAAAACAGTGTCATGACATAGACTTGCACCGAGCAAATACAGTTGATACACTGGATTTTAAAGGTCTTTGTTTTGACAGAACTAAGTTAAGAAGGGTGTTGCTACCTGAATACGAAAACACATGTTCGGTCCTGCAGTGACGTTGGTCCCTTTTTAAAT
Organism: Triatoma infestans; assembly: GCA_011037195.1. Classification (NCBI taxonomy): domain Eukaryota; kingdom Metazoa; phylum Arthropoda; class Insecta; order Hemiptera; family Reduviidae; genus Triatoma; species Triatoma infestans. The sequence continues at coordinate 5,173 of JAAEAF010011442.1, forward strand.
GTGTAGTGGAAAAACGAAATGGAAAAATAATAGTTTTAGAAAATAGTTTTGTGGAAATTAGATAGTTCAAATAGTGTATTTAGTGATGGGTAAAGAGCCAGGTATACTACAATCTAGGTCATTGCTATTGGGAAAACAAAGGCACAAAAACCCGTTAGGCCAACTCTTTTGTAAAAGAAAATCCCCCGCTAAAGAGAGCATTCCTTCAAGATAGACTTGTTGTAGACATCAAGGAGAACACATCAGAACTGTACCAGTTTTAAGTTATAACATAAGAGTTTATTATAAGCTTATTATTGTGATATTTTAAAATAACTTAATTTCTCTTAGAGAATATATCTATTTAAAAAACAGTGGTCAGTGGTGTTTCTCTTGATTATTACTAATACTTCTATCTCAAACATACATATAAGCCCTTTTACAAAACCTCTCACGCCACAACACCTACCACAAATCACAACACACCAAGGACATTTCAAGTGTAAACATCAATGAATGAGGTTGTTTAGCTTAAAACTATGTTTTTTTTAAAGGAGATTTTTCTTTTTTAATTATTATTTTATCCATACCGACGTTTTTATTTCTATTTATTAATTCATAACAGAGCAAAATAACGCAAATGTGCCAGCTGTGGAACCACCATGGAATAGTTTACCTGGTAAGAAATGATAGAATCCGAGCTAAATGACCGTAAAGATGGTTGTACTGAAGGTCTGTATGTAATTGGTTATAGTGCTGGAGGATGCGTAAGATGATGCTTTCCAGCTCTGCGGAACCAACCACCACAAAGAAAGTGATATGTATTTGTAATGTTATGGTGTGATGATGTGTTTGTAGTAAGTAGCACGAGCGGATTCGAAACGTATGTTTGAGGAAAATATAGAAGTATAAGAATAATTAAGAACACACTGATAGATTAATTTAAATATATTCTCTAAGAGAAATTAAGTACTTTGAGAATCACAATAAAATCTTATGATAAATTCTTATAACTTGATACTGGTCTGATGCTTTCACATTGATTTCTAGCACAAGTCTGTCTTTAAAATATCTCTTCTTTGTTTCTTCAATTCCTCCCGTTTGAGAAGAAGGGGTAGTACAATGCCATAATTGTTCTTGAACCGTACCAGTAACTGGACTTGTATACCTGGCTAGCCCTTTTGCAAGGGAATGTCACATTTTTTATTTTTTTTTATAATTTAATATTATTTCCAAGTTTCTTGCATCCATCACATATTTATGTGTGTGTAAAGAAAATAGACAAAGTTTCGTTCATCATATTTATTTGTATTTCATTGTTTTAACATAATTCCTTAAAATTAACATTTAGAAGTATACTCTGGCACCCGGCTTTTTCCGTGCATAGTAAATACTGTTTATTGCATGTAGATTTTGCAGTATGTAAATACAGCTCTTTGCATTTTTTTTTTTTATTGCCTAATAAAAGTATTTTATAATAATAATAATAATAATATATAAAATATAAAGAAAAATTGCGAAAAACAAAAATATTCAGTAAAGTCGCATTTCGATTAAAAAAACTTCGTGTCGTGGTAGTATACTGAAACGGAATATGAAGTTTAAGTTTCCTGCAATTTTACATTTTTTTGAGATTTTTTTGATCACACACACTAAAACCATTTGCTAGAAAACAACTTTTTCATATTTGGGCATCACAAAAATATATTTTTTTTTAAAATTTGGCATAGTCATTAGTAATTAGAAAACGGTTTGAATGTTTTTTTAACAAAAACACAACAGAAAATTTATAGACAATTGATTAGTAATAAACAATCCACCAAAAATAAAAAGATAAAAAAGAAAGAAAGTAAGTAAGTGATTTGGGTGGGATTAAGGGAAATTACCATTTTAAAGGTTTTTGTATCGGCCAATTGACTACTAGGAAATTCCTGAAGCCAGTACCATTTGTACTGGAGGATTTAAATAATTAAATAACTCAATAATCGATACCATAGAATTTACTTTAACCATCCAACATTTCCATTCTTTTAAACGAATGTGGTATAGATAAAATGGCCAACAACTTGTTGAATATGTTATGCTTGTTTATTTTAAATTTATAGGAACAAAAGAGGGATTTTATCTTGGATTTTCTTTATTTTTAAGGGCAATATATATATATATAAATCTGTTCTTGAAACACTCACACAACTTTCACTTACTCCAGTTCTCAAAATTATAATTGACAAATTTTATAGTTTGTGTACCAAAAATTTAATGAAATTCGATGAAAACTGGAAAAAAAAACTGTTTAGTAAAAGCGCACTTCCGGTTTACTAATTTTCTTGAAACTTGGAATTTTGGCCACCTATATATTTCTAATTAATTTTGTTTAGCTGATAGGATTGTATAATCAACTATGATAGCACTTTGAAGAACAATAAAACCCCACCCCTTCCCCAAAAAGTGCCGTTAAATGAATGTTTCAAATAAAACTTGTAGATCTTTGTATGCATAGTTTATATGAGAAGTTTCAAGAAAAATCATCGGAACCATTTTTGAGAAAAACATGAAAAAGTGGAAAAAAAACATGTAGAAGAGTGGTAAAGTAAACGCACTTGCGGTTATGCAATTTATTTCAAACTTGGAATTTCAACAATATATTTAATTCTAATTAACATTATTCAGGTGTTGCGAATTGTCCAATAAACTGAAATAGTACTTTAGATGAGAACCTAAAGTGCCCAAATGAATTTTTCCAGAGAAATGTTTCAAACGAAAGTTGTAGCTCTTTGTATGTGTAGTAGATATACCAAATTTGAAGAAAATCAACGGAGAACATTTTTGAAAAAATCGCAAAAAAAGCAAAAAAAAAAAAAAAAAACTAGTAAAGTGGTACTCCGGTTGGGGAATTTTGACAGGTAACGTACTGTCAGATCCCAAGGTGATACCTAAACAGAATATCAAGTTTCAACTTTCTACGATTTTTCGTTTTTGAGCTATGCTATTCGATACACGCGCATACACACACACACACACAAACACACCATTTGCTAAAAACCACTTTTTTGGACTCAGGGGATTTCAAAACGGATATTCCGGTGAAAACTCGATATCGAAAATTTGACACGATTGCAATACTTCCTCTTACTAGGAGTAAGTGAAAGTAAAAATCTGTTTTTGAAGCGAATTTCCATTAAACCTCGAATTTTACTCGTTTTTCTAACAAGGGGACAGGCATTAGTAGAAGTGATTGCATAGTCCAGAGGAGAGCACCATTAACTTTAATTTTGCAGAACTACTTAAAATAAATTTGTCCCGGAATAATATTACAAACATAATATTTATATCTGTGCAGATAGGATACCCTAGTTTAAAGGAAATTTTTATAGTCGTTTTGGAGAAATTCAAAAAAAAAAAAAAAAACCTCAACTAATGTAGTGAATGTTGCAGGGTTGAGTGCTCTTCTATAGGTTGACTTGACGCCATTGAAGATTGCGCTGAGCAAGTAATTAACATCCTGATTAATGCAATGAGGCGTGTCTGGTATTACCTTTCCTATAATTGACTGCGCTACTGTCGCACAACATTAGCTAATGTGATTGCTATTACGATACATTCCAAAACTTTGCTTCAAGTCTGGTCATGTTTAACTTTTAAAACGAATTATTACGCACTTTAATTGGGAAGAAAGAAAGAAATAAGCATGTTGTACCCATTAGATTATAAAAAAAAAAAATACTTACTATTCCGTTGCTTTCTAGACTTGGTCTCAGAAAACGAGGAAAAAGAAAGAACGGTGTAATGACATGGAAAGTCATACCAATGTCAAAGTGGTTCCAGCCAGCTGCTATCTTAACAAAGGATGGCAGTAATAAAAGAGCAATTTATAACCAGCGACCTAGCAGGCCGCCGTCTTCAAGACAATGCCGGCCAAACAAACAACAAAGCCCTTTTCAATACTTTACATCAAAGCAAGCACCGATAAAGTTGGCCACTGACCTAAATAAGGTCAGCAAACTACGAAGGTCGCACAAGGTCGCACACTAGAACAGATGTCTTGGTGTGGGTGTGGCCAACACCGATATATAAACTCTATCATATACAATGAGAGGATCATTATATCTTATACGACGATACGAGCACGTCCATATACATGAGCAGCAGTTTACGCGACTATACACAGTTTCATTTAAACTTATTATCTTTTAGTAGTGCATCGTAGTTCGTTTATTTTATCATTCTAATTTATTACTTATTTATCTTCTATTTATTCCTAAGTATCTTGCTAGTTATTAGTTACCATTTATACGTTAAAATTATTTTTAAAATCCAGTTTATTTTTATAAAATCCGTATTAATAATTCGATGCACTAACTTCCAAAATCTCTCAACTAACTTCCACCCTCTTCAAGACATCTACTACATCAAGAATCACATCAAACGATTCCATTACAACGGCAAAACAGAGCACTGGGGAAGATCTACAAGGAAAAACAGGTTGCATAGAAAATAAGAAATGAGTTAAAAAAAGGGTGGATAAACGAGGATATTGTAAAGCAGGAACTTAAGGGGAAAAAAACAAAAAGAGTACGCTCACGTTCATATGATGAACCCGAAGAGATGGCCCAGAAAGTCTTGGATTGGATACTAAAGAAACGTAGAAAGAAGGAGTGTAGTCCGAGGCAGCAGTGGAGGGATGGTTTCAAGGCGAAATGGCTGGTCGAGGACTGAACGACGACGATTGGGGGGATAGAAAGAAATGGAATGTGACTTTTGACTGAAGCCAAGGAAAATTAATTAGGAAGATATTGGAAAAAGTAAATATTTGGGAATTGATCATTTCTTACAAAATAATATAGTAGCATCAGAATAATGATGTGGTTTATAGTTATTGAAAATATAATCATATCTAATGTCACACTTTTTTTGGGCGCCAAATATTTATCAAGATAAGAAAGGAAAATATATTATTTTTTAAATATTGAATTTCACTGTATTTTGAACCAATAATAAATTTTGATTTTGAATGAAGAAACTTGGTAGATTCAGAGATACTAATTTATGCAATTACTTTCTGTTAGTGCTTTAATAGGAAAAACTGCAATCGTATTTAAGTTGTCTTTAATAAGAGAACAATCAGAGGTCAGCAGTGCGCTGAAAAGGCTCTGGGCGCCAATGACCATAGATATTGACGCGCCTTTAGAAAAAAAAAAAACAATATCGAAATTATTGCGTTTTCAACGAAAATGGCATCCATTTCGGAAAAATGGACGCCGTAAGTACAGACTTTCCTATAAAGTGTCATTTCTTTAGATCGTACTATTTCTCCATCTAAAATGTTATTTAAGTTTTTACAAAAAAAAATTCATGTTTGAAGAAAATAGGTCAATCGGAAATAACATACCAATTGCATTTCGTGATTTCCCGAATTTTCTCTCGGAAACAGCTATTTCGGACTCTCTAGAAAGAGTAAGTTAGGACACTGAACCAACCACGTAGCTGGCTGGCATTTGTTTATACTTTGGTCCCTACAGCTAGAAGAGTTGCGGGCCACTAAATATCCAAAAAATAGTTTCAACATATAAAAGTGAATTATGAAGCGTTGATGAATTATGTTATGAATAAATTTGATGAGAATTGGTCAAGAAAGAAACAATCAATTAATTATGCCAACGTTTCGTCAGAGTTTCCTATTTTTATCAAGGCTTAAATCTAAAAAAAACAATACAATGAGGAACCACAATAATATTGTACAATAATATACAACAATACTATGTTACAATAATATTATTGTTACAATAATTTTGTAAAATGCAGAATAATAATAACAAAAAAACAATTTCTTTTTAATTTTAAAACATTGAAGTTACATATAGTTAGTCGTGAAGATGAGGAGAAAGAATTTTTAAACATACACATTTGTTACATCGCAGAAACATAAAAAAAAAAAGAAATTAAAAGTTACTAGTTTCTTGTCTTAAATCATCTACAGAAATGAAAGTTAGGTTGAATAGACAAAGAAGTGAAAGGGATTTGAAAAAAAAATTCGGGGTGGGATAGGTGAAAGGGAATGAATACTAGAAGGTCATGTTTTGAAAAAAACCGTTATACAGGGCGGACAAATTATTGCTATCATTACGAAGATTAACAGAAAATGTATTTCTTTTCTTACTGCAAAAATAAAAATGAGAAAGACAATATTATTGCACTGACGAAACATTTTAGGGGGAAAAAAATCATAAATTTGATTTTTCTAAAATAGAAATACTAGTAAAAGAAACTAACAGGAAAAGAAGAAATATATTAGAAATAATTATATATCAAAAGAAATAAATTTTCTGGTAATTTCCATACTGATACCAATAATTTGTCCGCCCTGTATAACGGTTTTTTTTTTTTTTAAACATGACCTTCTAGTATTCCCTTTCACCTCTTTCCGTCTATATGAAAGTTAAATATTATTTGTATTAATTTTTTTTATTAATTTTTTTTGTTATTATTATTCTGCATTTTACAATATTATTATTAATACATTGTGATTCCTCATTGTATTGTTTTTTTTTTTTGTTTTTTTTAGATTAAAGCCTTGATAAAGACAGAAAATGCTGTCGAAACGTTAGCATAAATGATTGTTTCTTTCCTGTCCGATCCTCACCAAATTTCTTCATAACATAATAGTTTCAACATTTAAAAAATTTATCAGCTAGATCTGAGAAAACTGCAGTAAGAGAAAGTAGTGTGAGTAATTCTCACCAGATTTGTTTTCTCTTTTCTTCGCCGACAAAATAGTATACTGTTTCAGGTTATATATTATAGAAAGTTTATTCCATTCTAATTTTTAAAGAATTTCATCTTTCTGAATAGAACTATTTCAAAAGTTATAATTACTTCCAATGTATAGCTGCTTTCGCAATTAATTTAGTTAGCTTAAAATAAGTTTGTATCATTACAAATTCCTATTATATAATAGCGCTTTGTCAGTAACAGTTTGCTACATAGCTTTGCATTTGGAATTTCGTATACAATGCTTTCCATTTGTAAGTTATCTGATAACTAAAATGGTATTTATTGAAGGAAATTAATAGGTCTCAATATCTCGGAAATATCTCTCAATAATTTGCTAAGTATCGATTATTACACAAAATTATTACTTCCCTGGATTCATAATAAAAGAAGAAGGAAGCAATAGTGATAAGAAACTTATTTTCCAATATTTCGACATTTTGCCTCCTTCCTCTAAAACTTCATACTTAGTCACCCACCCCGTATATCTCCCATATTTGTGACATTCCCACACAAAATATAACTTTTTTTTTTTTTTTTTTTTTTTTTTTTTTTTTTTTTTTGTATTTTGGACCTTATGATTTGTGCACGCTTCAAAAATTTAAGTTTCAATACCCCGGATTTTCTATGCACCCTGTATAATTTATTGGTAAACCGTAAAAGATGTTTGATGACTGTACAAAAACGACGTTTTATTACGATTTTAATTTGCAGTATTTTCATAGTTCACTTTTTTCTTCTTTTTTTTAGCGTATTTTTAGCATAGTATTGAATTTCTATTCAATATTCATGGATATTCTGGTAAATTTGTAACATCTTAAATCTATACTTACAAACTTTGGTAAATTCCTTCTTATTAATTGACAGTATTAATGTAATAACTGAATGTTTAGAACAATGTAATGACATAGCAATGTCAAAGCCTTCACAAAATATAACAAAAGGAAAGAATATTTTATAACTAGTGGCCCCACAGCCGGCCGCTGCCTTTTCAATACATTACATCAAAGACAAGCACCGATAAAGCTGGCCACTGACCTAAATCACTGGTCACCGACCTAACGAAGGTCGCACAAGGTCGTACGCTACTAGAGATATCTAAGTGTGAGAACTTACTTACACACTTGACAGTGTGTGAGTAAGACTAATATAAACTTCGCCCCACTGGAGGAGGGGATCATTATATCATTCATCATTATACGAGTAGCCACATCATTATATCAGTATCATTTTACAGCAGCAGTTATACTTGAGTTCCGAGCGCGTCCCTATACAAGGTTTTAACTTATAATTATTTTTCATAGTTGTGCATATTAGTTTATTTATTATAATCATTTAAAATTATTTGTTATTTAACTCTTAAAATTATTTATTTGCTTTTATCAAATCATATTAATTGTAGTTACCATTAGGCTCATTCAAATTATTGTTAAAATTATTCTATTTTTATAAATTCAGTGTTAGTAATTCAAGCAATAACTTTCTAAACTAACTTCCGCCTAATAAATCCCTCTTCAAGACAACTAACTTCATACCTCAGGAATCACGACAATTGATTCCACTACAAAGAGCTGAAAACTGGCCAAAGGCAATTTGGAATTTTAATGAATGACAAATTTAATAATATACTACAAAAAAAAAAAAAAAAAATTTCCAAGCTCTGTTGTGGTTGGTTCCGCAGAGGTGGAAAGCATAAGACATATTTTCCATGACAGACTGCTTGTTGTTGTGGTGATCGACCGGTTTCAGGTGCGTTCGCCCATCATCAGAATGTTTTTGGTCAAAACAGTGTGATAATTTTACACAGATTTGCAAAGAGCAAATTAAGTTTATATACTCTATAATGGATGTGAGAAGTAGAGAGAATTTAAAGAGAATGGATTTTAGAGAAATAAACTAGAATACGTATATGCTGTACACTGTACAATGAAAAGAACACACAAACTGCAAGGACTTTACAAATATATAGAAGTTAGACAGCGAGATACGAGGTATGTAAATTAAGTAATGAGATTGATTTTTTATCTTTTTTTTATTCAAATAAAATTACAATTCAACAACATTGTCCCCTTCAAAGTAACTACCTTGGGAAGCCACACAACGCTGAAGACGATTCTTCCATTCGTCAAAGCACTGCTGGAACTCGGATACTAGAATAGACTTCAGTTGGTCGGTTACGGCTGTTTGAATAATCTCCAATGTTCCAAAATGACGTCCCTTGAGGTGATTTTTCAATTTGAGGAACAAAAAAAAAGTCACATGAACTCAAGTCGGGTGAATAAGGAGGCTGAGGAGCCACAGGAATGTAATTACTGGCCAAATACTCATTCATAGAAATCGCGGTTTGACACGGAGCATTGTCGTGATGCAACACCCGCTTGTTTTTGATGTTTGGTCTCACACGCATGACTCTTTTTCGAAGTCTCTCAAGAACTTCTTGGTAAAAATGTTGGTTTACCATTTGGCATTTAGGCACAAATTCTTTGTGAACGATTCCTTGGCTATCAAAAAAGTGAATCAGCATGCATTTGATTTTTGACTTGCTCATTCTTGCTTTTTTTGGCCTTGGAGAGGTTGAAGTGTGCCACTGCATGCTCTGACGCTTAGTTTCTGGGTCATACTCAAACACCCAAGACTTGTCTCCTGTAATAACACGTTCCAAAAAAGTCAAGATTTTTTGGAAGCATTTTTGCACAAATTTTTCTCATCCCCAATTCATTAGTCAAATTTGATGAACGGTTGTGTGAGTCAAATTCAACTCTTCGCCGATCATGCGGACCGTGAAACGACGATCTGAACGCACGAGATCGCGGATTCTGCCAACATTTTCGTCGGTTTTTGAAGATGAAGGCCTTCCGCTGCGAGGCTCGTCTTCAATTGATTCCCTTCCTTCTGCAAACGACTTAAACCTCCTAAAAACCTGTGTTCTCGACAAAACATTGTCTCCATAGGCCTGGCACAGTTTTTCAAACGTTACCGTTGCACTGTGCCCAAGTCTGAAGCAAAACCTGATAGCACAACGTTGCTCGTAATTGATGTCACTCATTTTTAAAACACACTGAAAAAACCTTGCTCACAAAAAAAGTCACTACGGACAGTGCAACAACTCTAGCATTTTCAAATTTGCACTGGACATGTATCAGATGTTTCTCCAGTGTTGCCAGATCGAACACTAGAAAATCAGTCTCATTACTTAATTTACACACCTCGTATATATAAAGAGACAGATTGGCTGATGATAAAAAGGAAGTAGAAGGTTGCTGACTGGTTGTTAGTAAACTGTCATATAACTACTACTGTCGCTCTATTTATATAAATCGAACTGTCACTTCCTAATCTGGCCTATGTGAGAAGTAACTAAATTTGATTCATTTAATGTGGTTCTCCGCTCTTCGGTTCCTATGAATCTTTAATAATTCGGATCCCATTACACACTCACCGGTCGATGATCACAAAAAGTAGCAGCAGGCTATCACGGAAAATATTTCTTGATGCTTTGAGAATATTTAACCAAATATTTTGAAAGAAGACTCAGATATTAATAGTGATTTAATTAATTTGCTTCTGTTTCCCTCTCAGCCACTATACATATATATGTATATACGAGTATGATATACGTTAAAAGTAATCAAGTAAAAATTTCAACTTAATAAAAAATTGTAAATTTTTTGATTTATTGTATTACATTGGAATAAGAGAAAATCGTATGTGTATTTCACACCAGATGTTTTGTTTAAACATTTATTTGAATTCACTTTTTTTGTGGGGAAAAAAAACTGCTGCTTTATAAAGAGTAAAAATATTAATATTGTTTATTATCTTTATTGCAGGTTTTATGTTGTATAAAGTTTTTAGCATGTGGTTACAAACTTATTGTGATAGTGTTTTGTATATATATATATATATATTTGTTGTGTTAGTCATCACTTGTCTTTTAAATACACTCAAGAGTACAGTTTGTAAGCGCCACAGGAGATCTTGATAGTCAAAAGGGATTATGTGTGACGTTAGTATCGACCGACTTGCACCAAACGATTTAGTGCGCACTGCTAAAGGTCACCCCTAAGCTATGTAGATATACATCTCTGTTTATATTTTTATATTTATTTAATATTTTAATATTTACAAAAATATTATATTTATTTAATTTTTTAATATTTTATAAATAAAATAATTTCGTACTGTTTAATTAAATAAATTATTATAAAAAAAAAGCTCAGAATTGTTTAGTTTTTTGTAATGTAACAAGAAAAAACTTAATTTCAATTCTTTCATATTAAATTTATTTAAATTTAATTATTTTGTTTTATAATATTATTATTATTGTTAATTTTTTTGGCATGGGGGCAACTACTTTGGCTATTCGCTCCCCTAAATCATTTTTTTTTTTTTTATCCATGGCCTGGGTTGGAAATATTGAATACATTTGGCATCCTAATATAAACAGAATTTTGGAAAGGAAAAGATTATAATTTCCATGCCAAAAAACAATTGTACAATATTTTGGGTTTGATTACAAATAATTTGGACAATTGCTTTTAGCTTGTCTATATCTGAATTAAGTATTAAGATTACTTATTAAAGGATATTTAGGTCTGGAGAAAGTAAGTGGATTAGTAAGTGAAAATATTTAAAACAAATTTATTTTTATAGTATTCAACAGGAAGTATATGTCGATTATTTATTTAATAGTTGTTCAACAGTAATATTATTTATCAATAAATGTATTAACAGTGTGTAACCAATTAAATTGGTGTAAAGTGAAAATTAGCGTTAAAAATGAGTCAATAGATGTAACAATAAACTTAAAAAAATAAATAAATAAATAAATAAATGTTCAACAATTCAAATTCGATATTCTATCAAAGTTTCGTTCAAAATATTTTAACCAGAAGTGGATTTTAATGAAGGTGGTTTTCAGATTTTTGCAGTTTTTTTTTTTCGGAAACAGGTCCAATGATTTTTCTTTAAATTTGGAGTATTTTTACTAAGAGCTCTAAGAATTACTTGAAACGTTTACGAAAATTAATTTTTGGCGGAGTTCTAGAGAGGTTCACGTTACAGTGCAATTTTGTTTATATTTTATTAGGATTCCATCAACTATACGTAAAGGATAATTGATTAAAGTATTGAACCAATTTGAACTTAGTAAATTAATAAAAAGTACTATTAATATAAAATATATACTTATAAAATGTTATCTTCTCGTAGCTGTGATGTTGTAAACGAAAATGAAAGGCATTGTAACGGAATAATACGAGGATTTTTTGAGCTGAGCGGAACATTAGCAGCAGACCCAACCGTAACCATGCTTAATCATTGTAATAGCAACCAAAGAGAGCAAAGAGAAGCTCAACCACTCTCTCGGACTGGAGTGGGAGAAATGTAACAGCAACCAAAGAGAGCAAAGAGAAGCTCAACCACTCTCTCATTCATTATCCATTTACCACATTACCTTAACCATTCTCTATTGTAAAGTCCAGGCAGTCTGTGTCTCTTTATTAATATATTAGTTAACCAGTGTTAAACAAAGTCAACCAGACAAATTCTCTCCACCTAACACATTCATTATATTGGATTTTACAATAGAGACATGTTTTAAGGTAGAGTGGTATGAAAATGACACGTAGTAATTGGATGTATTGAACTGAATTCAACTGTGTTTTTATGGACTGTCCGTCGCTATATTTATACAGCTTCTCCCACTTCAGTCCGAGAGAGTGGTTGAACTTCTCTTTGCTCTCTTTGGTTGCTGTTACAATCATAAAAAAATATCTGTAGTTAATTAGAGAAATCAATCATCAGAATGCGTAGACGAAAAGTTGATCAAAGTATAAGATGCTCCTCTAGAAAATGCAAATCATTGAGAGGAATATTCTCTTCTTTTTTTTAAAATTTTGGAAGATTTTCTTTCTTCTCGGAAAAAAATCCTATTTGCGCATAAATGACCTTAATGGCATAAAAGTAATTGGTAAAATACAAAAATCTGGAAACACCTACAAGAATTTCCCTTACTGACAGATTTTCTTCAAATTCACAAATTGCTTACGAAATTATTCTAACCAAAAAATATAACGGATACGGGGAGACAATCTGCAAATAGGCAGGTAGAATATAATTATCTTGTAATCTAAAAGGCAATGCTTTTCAACACACCCGAAATAACACTGAGATTTAACGATGCAGAAATCGAACAGATTCTCAGACCCCACGAAAATAGATGTTCCTGGAAAATTGTTTTAAATAAAAGTAATAGGCATTTTATATGTCACTTATATACGAAGTTTAGTGAAAATTGTTGAAGCCATTTGCGCGCAAAAAAAATACATTTAATAAAATTACACTCCCGGTCGATGGATTTTGCTGAAACCTCCCCCTCCCCCCACCTGATGCGGTTGTAATATCTGAAAGGGATATTTATTTCCCGAAGTTACTGTGATTTTTCTTTAAAAGTTTACTTGAAGAGAATTTTTTTTTTTTTATTCATATTTAGGGGACCTCAACATATTTATTTTCATGAAAACACAATTTCAAAAATTTGATAGAATCGTAATATTAAGTCTTATAACAGTCTGACAAAGTATAACACGATTATTTGGGAAGATTTGGAGAAAATACAATGATGATAAAAAGTATCTTGATAGAAGTTAAGTGAAAAAGATCTTGCTGGATCCTGCAAACAGAGGATCGCTAATAAACTGTTCGCCCACGAAATTATGGCAACGCTGCAAAATTTCTAGGCCGCAACGAGTATAGAGAAAAAAACGAAAGTAGAAGAAACTGCCTAGCCTCCAGGTCCACTGGTAAGAGGGAGGTAGTTGTGTTATGGACACGTTATCAGAATGACGAAAGAGAAATGGCATAAGAGGCTGGAGCAGCAATGTTGGAGCAATAATGTTCCAGTTGAAATCTAGAAACGCGATAAACCGAAGAAGAAATAGTTGGAGGACGTTAAGGACGAGACGATGAGAAGAGGACTGCGGCACAGAAAGGAAATGGATAAATCATGAAAAACGGAATAATAATATATTGGGAATCAATTGATGACATTTTTTTTATGGTCAGTCGAAAAAAAAAACCGAACTTGCAAAACTTTCAAGTTTTGGAGAAAGTCAGTTAACCGGAAGTATTATTTTACGAAATGGAATTTACCTGCTCTTACTGCTATTAAGGGAAAGTATCGAAAGCATATAAAATTTCAGAAATTTGAATTTAAACAGGAAATATCTACATGTTTTGAGATTTCCTGTCCGAAAAGAATGTTTTTTAGCTAATGGGTCTATATTTGTCTGTCTGCATGTGTTCGTGTGTGTGTGTAAAAAGAAAAATCATACGAAGATCGTAATCAAACTTGATATTCCGATATTTGGTTCTTCCAACACAACTCACACGACAAATCTGGATAATATCTGTTTTTTTTTATAAATCGTAGCCACATGCATATTCCTCTCGTTCCTGACCGATTTCAGATCCCCCATTCATTGTCAGAACAAATTCACCAAGATCGTGTTGAGAGTTTACTTCACTTCAACGCATTCAGTGGAGTGAATAAAAATAAGTAAATACTTTTACTTGCGAGTATTCTTGTGTATACTTGCAAGAAGGTGAATAATAGGGAGTAAATACTCGCGCCTCTAGTAAAGTCTTTTTTTTAAGTATGCCAAAAGTAGGATGAATAAAGCAGAAGTAAATACTCGTTCTCTTAATAAATACTTGTCCTTTCGCGAGGTTAGCCTGACCCATGCTTGAGGCTATTTACTACTCAGTAAAATGGCTGGTTTTTATGGATCTCCGCAAGCCTAAACGTTATGGTAAGAGATTACATGTTGATCCTAATAATTGTAAACAGTTACTAAGATATGAGAGTGAAAATGTTGATTTCCTGGCTAGTTATTTCTTGGAAGAGACAAATGAATCTCGCGGAGGCGCCCTTTCTTCAAGAATGAAAATGGAGATATTTTTACGATATACAGTAAGACCCCGCTTAACGCTGTTTCGTTTAGCGCTGTTTCGGTTTAGCGCTCTTTTATTTCAACCCGGGGATTCCCAGAAAAACAAGAAAAGAAAGCAACCAGAAAAAACATTTCACTGGAAACTAAAATGCAAGTGATTAGAAGATTAGATTCTGGCGAACGTCAATCTCAAATTAGTGCTGCATTGAATTTGCCAACTTCAACAATAAGGACAATTCTTAAGAATAAAGAAAAAATACTGTCATCGGCAACTGCAACTAGAGAATTTTGGAAAAACCACAATATCATGAATGCTATAGCAAATATAAACCTTTCTTGGAATGAGATAACAGAAAGATCTTTGAAAGGAGTATGGAAGAACATTTGGCCAGATTTAAGTAAGAGCGAAGACATTGGACACTCTGTCTATATGGATGAAGTAGTGGAAGAAATAGTGGAATTAGCGAAACAAACCGGTTTAGATGAGGTAAATGTGGAAGACGTCGAAGAAATAGTTCAAGAAACAGCAGCTAGTCTTTCTAATGATGAGCTCAAGGAATTAACTGAGCAAGAAGAAAACAAAAATATTGAGAGTAGTGATTTCGAAGAAGAGCAAAAAGAACTTTCGATGGCGTTTGTAAAAAGGTGTTTGACCACTATAACTGAAATTATGGACCAATTTGTTGAAAATGATCCAAATTTTGACAGGAGTTCAAAAGCAAGACGGGGTGTTATAGATGCTTTATCCACTTATCAACAACTTCTAACAGAACGCAAAAGGAAAACGCAAACTACATTAGATGCCTTCTTGACAAAAAAAGCAGAAAATTGGAAACACAGAATAGACTGAATGATCTGACTGACTTACAATTTTATTGTTTTTATAAATATATTCGTTTATATTGTTTTTATTTTTGTAAGAAATAAATGTTTGGTTTTATTTTTATTAAAAAAAAACATAATTATTAAATTTTATACCTAACCAATTTTCTATCCATCTTCCCCTAACCCCATTATTTACATGTTAAGATAGCCAAGGTTTAGCGCTGTTTCGCATTACGCTCTACTTTGATGGAACGTATCCTACGCGTTAAGCGGGGTCTTACTGTATTAGTTATCCCGGGTTTCAAAGTCGGGTGGCAAATGACATAGGGGTGGACCAAACCACTGTCTGCAAAACTATAGCTAGTGTAATTGACTGTATTGTTGAAAAAGCCCATGCATGGATTAAATTTCCATCCACTATGGATGAAATAAATTTAGTTAAAGCTGACTGGAGTGCAAATTATCTAATACCTACCGTAATAGGTGCTTTAGATTGTACGCACATTGAAATAAATAAAAAAATCCATGTTTGGTGATGAGTACATCAATAGAAAAGGAAAAGCCGCAATTAATGTTAAAGCAACATGTGATGTGCATGAGAAAATAACGAGTATAGACGCACAATGGCCAGGCAGTGTACACGACACAAGAATTTGGCGTAATAGTCTCATACAACAATGTTTACGAACATACGATGGTGCTGCATGCCTTCTTGGCGATAGTGGATACGGAATAACTCCTTGGGTACTCACTCCAAGGACAAAATAGACAGGAACGTCTATATAATCTAACCCAAGCCAAGGAAAGAATCATCATTGAACGAGTCTTTGGCCAACTAAAACAAAGATTTCCAATTCTTGGCAACAAAGTGCGAATTTCCTTGGACAAGATGCCTCTAAGCTTATTGTAAGCTGTGCCGTACTTCATAACATTTGTAAGCATTTGAATGATGGCTGGGCTTATGAAAACCCTGATTTAGATGAAGTTCAGGAACCTGTTTTGAATGCAGGAATGTTTATCTGTGAGTATTTACTCGTCATAAAACAATATACTTGCCCCAAGTAAATACTCGCAAGTATAGTCTAGTAAACTCATTTGGCATACAAGTAAACAATCGCGAGTTTGGTCGGATTTTATTCACGCCATATAAAGGTGTATACTTTACTTGCGAGTAATTGCTAGCAAGAATTTACTTATTTTTTATTCACTCCACCCAATGTTTCTGTTACACTCACACTTGTTGGTTTGTTGATTGTATATATGTGCGGGAGGTTATAAGGTTATGTTACTATATATGTGTGGGTGTGTGTTTAAAGTTTTTTTGCGTTAAAGTCACACTTCCACTTGGACGTGGATTCTGTTCCCAAACACACACACAATGTTAAACACACACACACACACACACAGTGTTAAACACACACCCACACACAGAGTAACATAACCTTATAACCTCCCGCACATACATACAACCAACAAACCAACAAATGTTTTGCGTTGAAGTGAATTCTCTACACGAACTTGGTGAATTTGTTCTGACGATGGATGGGGATCCAAAACCGGTCAGGAACAAAAGGAATATGCATGCTATGACGGGTAAAATACCAGATATAAATTGCAACTTTGTAGAAATTCAGTTTTCTTTGTACTTTGAATGCACCAGTTAGAATGCTAACTGGACAGTTATGAATGGACGTATTGCTTTTAGAGGATTCTAAGGCATCTGTGACGTTGGATTTTTTAAATATTGTTGATAATTGTTCAATTTTAATGTCGCTACCTTAAACAAGTTTAAAGAGACAATTTTTATATATTAATGCAGTAAGTAGAAATTGTACACACCAGATTTTTTTTAATTTATATGAAGTGATTTTTTTTACACTTTACTTTTTACTATAATGCTTTGATGAAAAAAACAACAAGTCAGGAAATAATGATCCCATCAATTGGCAGTTTTTTAGCTTCTTTTTTTTTTTTCCTTTTTTTATTGTGTTCACTGTAGTCACCATTGCCCATTAAAGTGACAGCTCTGTAAGTGAACTGGGTCACGCAAGCAGTTGGTACCATCTCCTGCTAGATAAACTCCGCTTTTCTTTATATCATTGTCACAATTTTCTATTTTTATCACTTCTTTATTGAAAAATAAAATTTTAAATAAATAAAAATTGAAAAGCTTTTTAAAAAAAAAAGATAAACAAAATTTAATTTTAATTTTTGTCAAATATTGATTTCTGTCAACAATTTTCAACTTTTTTAATGCGCTTAATAGATGAATTATGGCAACAAGGTTTTTTTTTTCTTTTCTCGCCCTCATTTATGATCATTAGCAGCATCTATTGCACGCACTAAACAGGTACAAGATATATAGCTTAGCTCGATGCTAAGCGTGCAAAAGAGAGGCTCGACTCCTAAGCAAAAATGTATTTTATTTTCTGCAGAAAATGTATTTTATTTGCTCTTACTGTTCGAAATTTTCGAACTTAAGAGCGGAGCGATGGATGCCATAAAATAGTGTACGGATGGATCGAATACGCTTAAGGGAACTGGGATGGGCGTTTTTTTAGGCTAAGAACCAAGCACTCAGAAACCATGGGTAAGTTTCCCAGCATCTTCTACGCAAAAATACACGCAATTAGAATATGCGTTCAGTTCAACCTGAACTAGGGTATCGGAACTAGGAGATTGTAAACCTTTCCGATAGTCAGGCAGCCACTGGCGCACTTAACATATTATAAGCTCTAAAATGGTTTTAGAGCTTAATGCCTTGGACAGGGAGAACAAAGTCAACCCTCTTTTGAGGCATTGAAGGGAATGAGATGGCCGATGCTCTGGCAAAAAAAAAATGGAGCCTGGGGTCAGCGACCACTCTCTCTCTCCTCTAGTGGAACTCAAGAATTTAGTGAAAACAAGGAGGTCTCAATCCCTCCCAGAACTGAGGCAGGCAAGGATCTGCTTGGGGAATTATAACCCAGCCAGATTGGAAGCTTGCCTTGGCCTCAGTAAGAATTAACTCCGCATTCTTATAGGTTTCCTCATGGGACATTTTATACTCAGGGTCACCTGACGAAGCTAAGCTGGGCTTGGAGAGTGACAGCATGTGCAGATTCTGTGGGGAGATGGAGGAAGGAAAGTCCAATAGATCTCCTAATGGACTGCGATGCTGCCATTCTGTTGCGATGTAGAGATGATTCAGGGACCTTGGTAGTTACAAGGCGGTAGGAGGCGAACATAAACTCTCTAGAGCCCTGCAGGATATTAGATCTTAACCCGGTGGGGATGCTCTAAGCGAGAGGCTCACCTTTGAGCCTGAGGGGGTGCTGTAGGCTAACCTACAGCAC
>JAAEAF010011443.1:0-17981 GCA_011037195.1 Triatoma infestans
TTTTTTTCAGTTTTCGACGAATTTCATTAAATTTGGTACACAAACTATAAAATTTGTCAATTGTAATTTTGGGGGAACTGGAGTAAGAGAAAGTTGTGTGAATGTTTCACACCAGATTTTCTTTTTTTAAATTTGGTATTTACAACTACATAAGAATGTATCTAGTAAATCTGATGAATGAAACCACATGTAACAAAAGTGGAGCAGCTGTTCATTGACAACTCTTCAAAATCTTTATTAATAAGTGAGGAAGGAGATACATGAACGGAAAATAGGGAATATGAATGAGCTTTGGAAAATTATTACGAAGGTTTTAATGAACAGGATTAATAGGAAAGCTAGACTGACAGGGAAAAGATATTTGCATATATACATATTTACATTTGTTTGTCACTCTGTCAGAAGATCTCTTTGCCACTAACGTCTTAGTCTTCTGACAGGGTTGTCATGGATAGAATGGGAAGAATGGATTAATAGGTTATGATAGTCTGGAAGATCGGGATAAAATGCGGTCGCGGACAAAAGGGATATTCAGATCTTTGTGAATAATAATATTACGCGAAAGAATGATATATTGAAAAAATATTAACAGAAAAGTCCAACAATAATATCCCCCCCCATCAGAAAATCCCTTAAATAAACAAATAAAAGTTGTAGATATTCCCATGGATTAGTATAGATATGACAAGTTTAATGAAAATTTCGTTTTCAAAGAAATCTTAAAAAAAAAAAAAAAAAAAAACCATACCAATTTCTAAAAAATCACTTATTCGGATTCAGAGGACCTCAAAAACCTAAATTTCCAGTGAAAACTCAATTTGACATGATCGTAAATAGTTTCTCATATAGCGCAATAAGTGAAAAAATATAAAATAATTTCTATTTAATAAAAATAACATTCAAAGCGACGATTTTGAATTCCAAACTGAAGATCCATTATCCAAACCATAATTTTGTGTTCAGAGACGCCACTTTATCTGAACAAGTGGCTAGTCCAATTTCACCAAATTATAATGGATTTTTAGAACACAGCACAAACTTATATGTCACTATACAGGATTTATGAAATGGCGCAGAATAGTAAATACATTTGAGATTATTTCATCATACTGATAAACACAAATAACTATCGTACAATGTATGATTTAATTAACTTAATAATGAAAATATCAATTTATAATAGTTCATATGCATAAATAATATCATATTGCTAATAGTATTCATTAACTCATTTATTATTTAATTAAAATTATTATAGAACAGAACATAATATTTGATCAGTTGATATGCACTGTGCATATAAACAACCAGCTTAGTATTCATGTAATAGTGAATTGAAATTGAATAGTGGCATTGATTCAAATTAATTAGCTATATCTAAATATAATTACAACAAATATTATTAGAGAAATTAAAAAACGGCTGCGTATTATTGCGATAACAATTATTAATAAAATTGGCACTAATTTTTCCAATTGACTTTTTAGACAATTTCAATGCTACAATGTTAAGTTAGGAAGGTCATTAAAACGATTGGTGGAGATTTTGTTTGGTGTACGTTGTGGCGGTGTCTATGTGAAAACCAAAAAAGCTTGTGTAAATTTAAATTTAAACTTAAAATAACTGACAACCCCACAAAACTCTGTAAAATGAATATTTTTTTTTAGAAAGATGTTTCAAATAAAAGTGGTATATTTTTATATATGGACTATAATAGGATCCAAAGAAAGGGATCTCATTCCCTACTTAGGCCAAACTAGAATGGGAGACTCTGTTTAAATATAGCTGCACTAGCCCTACAGGGGACAGTCTTTAGAACAGTTTATATAGCAGTTACAACGCGTCAACAACAAACTACTACCCTTCTCTTCACTAGCTTCAAATCTCTCACTACCAATTTCTATATTCGTGTAATGTTCAGGCTGATTGTGTTACTTTCTCATTATACAGTGTGTCTGCGACTTACCTTGACAGTGGTGATGTTGAATGCGCAAGCGGTGAAGCTGAGGTGATAGGTGGACGATCGAGGAAGATGTGGCGTGTACGTATGTGTATGTGTGTGGAGGAGTGATTGGGGGCAGAGAAGTAAGGAGATAAGGGAGGGGCTGTAGAAGAAGAGAGATGAATGTGTTTGACAGCGGCGTTGATTGCTGCTGTGTAATTGGCGAACGTTGGCGCAACAACCTGGGCGCGGAAGGCTACCGCCTAGGTTGATGATGCGGAATGAAAACGTCAGGCTAGGCGCGAATAAAATGCCAGACAATTCAAAGGCACGTATAACCACTTGCAAAATACGAAATACGAGAGGCAAAAATCACAGAGATGCGCACAGAACTCGTCCTAGAAGAAGAATGAATGGTAGATGAACGGAAAGCGGAAGGGGCCAAAAATAGACAGGAAACATATGGCATAATGATGCAATAACGGAAGGGACAAAAAAGAGGGAGGAAAGTGATCGGGAAAGAAGGGCTTAGTGGTTCTAGGAAGGCGCCCACACGCACGGGGGGGTATGGTGCATATAAGGCACGCACACACCGACCCAACACAGTGTTCAGCATTATTTCTTCCATGTCCAGTTTATTTCTTCTTATAAACCTAATTCACTCTTTCTCATACCCACTATATTATGGACCAAACATAGAAAACAAACAATGTTCGTTTTCAAAATACTTTCAGGAAAAAAAAAAAAAAACCTATATTTGTAACATCACAATTTCGATTGAACAAAATTTCTTCAATTTTTTGTGGTTGGTTCTGCAAAACTCAAAAACAACAGAGTTATTTTCCATCATAGCCTGCTTCTTTTTGGTGGTCATCGACCAGTTTCTGGTGTTCCGGTGCACCATTATCAGGATATTTTTATCAAAATAATGTGATAATCAAGCAAATTCAGTTTGTACACATTT
The DNA here is from genome assembly GCA_011037195.1 of Triatoma infestans. Classification (NCBI taxonomy): domain Eukaryota; kingdom Metazoa; phylum Arthropoda; class Insecta; order Hemiptera; family Reduviidae; genus Triatoma; species Triatoma infestans. The sequence continues at coordinate 2,907 of JAAEAF010011443.1, forward strand.
GTGCGTAAACAGTTTTCTACAAAATCGTGAAAAATTGTGGAAAAAAAAAAAAAACATTATTATAGTCACACTGCCTGATGATGGCTTTTGCCCGAAACCTTCGTGTCAGATGCGGTGCTAGTACCTCTAAACATAATTCTGTCACATCATTTTTTTGTGTGCATCGACAAGACAATTTGGGTCATTAGGGGCGAAGTAGTTATTCCCATTCGAGTTGGGGTGGCGCCTTTCTTTCTGCCCACGAGCTTCCATTAGAAGTAGCATAGAACCACGGAATACTGTAGCATGGCTGCCACTTCCTCCTCACTTTAGCCATCGAAGCCAGTCGACCGGGGGGGGGAAGAACTGACAATGACGCATGACGCCATACTCTCCCTTTCTCACCTAAGGGGGAATACCAGAATAATAGAATTATTGCTCCCCCCCCCCCCGATGCCTCACTTTGTTTTACCACAATTTTACCCATTTTAACTATCGCGTATTACCATGATATAAAATCTATATAAGTATGTGTTTGCATGTATCTGTAAATAATATTTTCCACATCATTACTTCTAAAAGTTATATAAAACGGGGAATTCGGTTTTGATGTAGTTGGAGTACACTTATAAAGATTTCATCATCCTCTAAAATGAACTAGATAATCGGGTAAAATAAAATATTTTTTTTTTTTTTTTTTTTTTTTTTAGTTAGAAGTTTATTGAAATATATACATAAGTACATTTAATCAATCCTAATATATAGTATTACACCTAAACACTATAGGACCTGGATAAATCCGTCACTCCGAGTTGCAATAGACACAAAATTTAAACAAACTATCTTAAATTTATACTGTAGAAAAAAAATAAAAACATGCCTGTTTATATATACTGGTATGATGACATAAAATTAAAACTGAAATTTAATATTACATATATAAAATGGACTTCCGTTCACTAGCAATTATATTCCGTTATCAAAAAGGATCTATATTTGCCGGCAGTTACAATGATAATAAAACAGATCTTTCCATTCAATAACTCAATTATGTCAGTCCGATCCAATTGTTTTTTCCCTAGCATCTTAATCTATACTCAGTTAATACATCCAAATAATGGAATATATCTTCATAAACATTGAGAGAACACAGAGTACACTTTCTGGCTTCTTCTGGTCGAGTTACATTAAAGTTAAGACTAAGCAACTGGCCCCGCAATCTAAATATTACTTACTTACTTACTCTCTGGCGATCACAGCCCGTGAAGGACCTCACCCTCAGCCACTATATCTTTCCATCTTTCATGGTCCCTCGCCGCCGTTCTCTAGCTACGCAGGCCGACCGCCTCCAAGTCGTCCTCTACGTCCCTCAGCCATCTCAGTAATATTACTTTCATTAAATACATATCATTTTTGTCCGAAATATAATGACTGTTACCCAAATCTATTTTTAGCTCCTTATAAAAAAACTATGAAACTGAGATAACTGTGCTTTATCTAAGTAATCTTCTTTTTAAATTCTATTTTTAAATCATTTAAAATAGTAGGAATTAAATTATCTGACATATAATCTAAATTGAGTTTCTACTTGGTGTAAAATAAACTAAATAGACTAGAATTGAGGGTGAAGTACTTTTAAATCTTATTATTATTGTAATTACTTATTTTCTATTATTATTGTTATTGTAGTTCGGGTGCCTAATGGCGCGGGACCTAAGCCTATGTGGCCTTTATCCCCCCGACACCTCCCCTTTCCCCTTAATAAATCTCCCCCGGTAAGTTACCGGTTAGTCTACAGTATCCCAAGATATCCCGAAACTCCAGCTTGACAATCCTGCGAGAGTGATGCCCTCCCAAAAAAACGAAACCTAGTTCCAGCGAAACGGGGACACTGACAAAGGTAGTGGTATACCGTTTCCCTGACTCCGTCGTCACAGTTCTGACAAATGGGACTAGTCGTCCTCCATATATTGAACAAATGACTGGACACCCGTCCTTCTAAGGGACAGGAGATACTCCGAAGTTCCCTGCTTACTTGTCTTTATAAATCTTTTGGCTTGGAGGCACCCCTGCGTGTCCCCCCCCCACCAGCGTTTCTCCAAAACTTTCGTCTCCCAAAGTCTAATCTGTTTGTCACGAAACGTCTTTGTGACAGCCAGGGCTGGTTTAGGACCGCAAAATGGTTGAGATGATCCCTTCCTAGCCAATTGGTCTGCCCTCTCATTTCCCTCTATTCCCGCATGTCCGGGTATCCAATAGAGGAGCACCGTACCCCTCCGGGCTAAAGCATTGAGCTTCCTCCGACATTCTCCCACTAATTTCGAACTCCACCATGGCTTACTCAAAGCCCTTAGTGCGGCCTGGCTTTCCGAGAAAATCCACACTTCCTTGAACTCTCCCTGCCACTCCCCCACCAGGTGGCAGCATTCAATAATGCCCACCACCTCAGACTGAAAAACCGTGGCCAAATTCTATTATTATATTTTTCACTTTTTTCCTGTATTGTTTTTGATACATTATTTTAGTTTTATATATTTCTATTACTTATTTTATATCATCTTATTTGCTTTTTGTGTTTAACAGTTGCGAATTATATTGAAAAAGTAAAAAAAAAAAATAAAAAAAATTTCAATAAAATGAAACTGAAAGTTCTGAAGTACTTTAAACATTCGAAAGGAACATAAAAACATACTTATGTTATGTACAATATAAATAATAAGTTAGATAAAGACAGGATCATATTTCTCACTTTCCATATCATTTTACGTATATCCATTGTCAATTTCTATTGATGGAAATGCTATAAATGGTTATAAATATAAGTGGAATGAGAAGTGAACCTTCCAAAAACTATAAGCCTTCTTTTTACCAACAAAACCTTTCTCAGTTTTTTGTTTTATCTTTTTATTTATTTATTTTTTGTTTGTCAGAGGCGAATAGAAGATTGTGTATTACAAAGGCGCTCTGATCTTCACCTTTGGGCCTATTTTCAAAGTAAGCCAATCTCATGTGTTATGTTCCTTTCTCCTTTGTCTTGTTTTGTATTTTTTTAAATATGTTTTCTAAGAAAACAAAGATATCACTGAGCTTTTATCTATATAATATTATGTTTATTGAATGAGGTTTCCAAAAATATTGATTTACAATTTAATGTTTACACATTTTAAACAATATTTTATTTATTATGTGAGAAACTATCTCATTAGTTGTTGGATATTCACAATGTAATTATTTAATTTTTATCACTATTTCAAATTTAAAGTCATCTCTAGGAATAATCGTGCTGCACCGGACCGAACTTCTAGTAAGGGTCAAATGATGACAGAAAGTAAGGCTAGTGACAAAAGAACCAAATATCACGATGCTTGATGATGGTCGGGAAAGTGCTTGCTTTTTGTGCATATATTTGTGCGTGTATATATGTAGGTATGTATGTATGTATGTGTGTGTGTATGTGTCTTCTATTATACGAGGGTATAATAGAAGACACATACACACACACATATACATACATACATACATACATATATACACATACACATACACACACATAAATACATATATATATATACATACACATTTGTCAACATAATCCCCTTGCTTTTCAATGCACTTGGTCCATCGTTGCACAAGCTTTCTTCTGAAGCCGTCATAAAAGAAGGTTTTTGGTTGAGCTGCTAGCCAGGAATGCACCGCTTCTTTTACTGCTTCATCCGAGGTAAATCTACGCCCCCTTAATGCCTCGTTGAGTGGACCAAACAAGTGGAAGTCCGATGGAGCAAGGTCAGGACTATACGGAGGATGATCCAGGACTTCAAAATTGAGTTTCTGAAGCGTTTCAACAGTGTGGGCAGCAGTATGTGGACGGGCATTGTCGTGCAACAACACAACACCTTTTGACAGCAGTCCTCGGCGTTTGCTTCGAATTGCAGGCTTCAACTTGTCAGTAAGCATCTCACTGTAACGCGCACTGTTTATTGTTATGCCCCTTTCCTGATAATGTTCCAGTACTACGCCTTGTGAGTCCCAAAAAACTGTAAGCATCAGTTTTCCTGCGGTTGGTTGGCTTTTGTACTTTTTCTTGCAGGGCAAATTGGGATGTTTCCATTCCATACTCTGCCGTTTACTCTCCGGCTCCTAATGATGGATCCAAGTTTCGACACCGGTGACGATTTTGTTTAAGAAGATGTCAAGTTCATTACCATAGCGATCCAAATGTTTTTGGCAGATGTCCAAGCGCTGGTATTTATGCAACTGTGTGAGTTGTTTTGGGACCCATCTTGCACAGACTTTATGAAACCCAAGTCTGCTGTGGATGATTTCGTAGGCAGAACCATGACTAATTTGCAGACAATGAGCCACTTTATCAATAGTTACCCACAATCATTTCACTTGCACGTTCAATGTTCTCCTCATTTGTGGCGGTAAATGGTCGTCCGGCTCCTTCGTCATGCGTAACACTCGTACGACCATCTTTGAATTTTTCAATCCATTGTAGACACACCGTTGAGGCAACACACTGTTCCCGTACTGTACCGAAAGTCTTCGATGAATTTCGGCCCCTGGTACACCTTCCGACCACAAAAAGACGGATTACTGAACGCTGCTCTTCTTGGTGCAAACAGAAAGCGGAACAGCCATGGTTAAGGGCACGACAGTCACAATAGAACTAACCTAGTAGCGTCTAACCTGTGCAGGTATAACAACAACGAAACCATGCATGCGCCATCTATGCTTCACGACAGTACTACCAACATCATGAAAAATATAACCACATTGCGGATAATTATTGACTTACCCTCGTACTTTTATTGATTCTGATCTTGAGCATTGGTAGATGTTTCATCGAAGTTTTCACTGCGCTCATAATAGATTTTGAGAAGTCTGTGAAATGTTATTGGTGATGTTGTTTGTCTGTGTGCTGGTAGCACGAGCGGTTTAGTAAAAGGGCTTGTAAGTATATATGTTTAAGAGAGTGAAGTATCAGAAATAAGAAAGTAGTCACCACTGCTAACAATAAATATATTCTATTGAAATAATAACTACAAGTTATTATTTGCAAGATATTATAAACTTATTAATATGCATTGATGCTAAGAGAGCGAAAAACAAGTCTACTGCTTCGGTGTCTACGATAAACTGTATCTAATAAATGATCTAGAATAAATGCTAATCTCTATCACTGGCACTGAGTTTAAGAGAGCGTTTCCTAAAGCAAGTGTTCTGACTTTGAAAGCAGAATGCAGACTGTCTTGAAGGAATGCCCACTCAAACAGGGGGTTTTCTCTTACTAAACAGTTGGCCAAGTGGCATTGTTATTTTCCTAACGGATTCCTGTGCTTTTGTCTCTTTAGTAACAATGATCTTACATTTTAGTACCTGACTCTAAAATACATTATTTTTGCCAAAATTATTTCATTTAAAATATTTTTCAAAACTATTTATTTTTTCATTTCTTCTTCCACTACATCTGTATTCAGTCACCTTCCCCAAAAAAATATTATTTTTCTTGTTAGTCCTATATTTACTTTGGATACCAAAGACATTTGAAATGCTCAATTTCAGTAGCATCACAGCGTCTCAAATTTTTGAGAATAGCTTTACCTTAAATATTATATATATGTATATAAAGTATAATTTATAAACTTCACAAGCTTTGATTGTCCTGAAAGAAATTAATACTTTTTTTTTGTGGTCATTAGAGCCCGCACCATTCTCAATGCACACCGGCTTACGGACAATGTTCACTCGTTACAAACAACACTGTCCATCATCGGGAAGTTAGCTGTAGAGGCTCCTAGGAAGAAAAAAATTTAAGGGCAACACAGCTGGACTCGAACCTAGGTCCTCCACGAGGGACTTAGATGCCCTTCTCTGAAATAACTAAACTACTTTGTTCTGGGAACTTCAAAAAAGTTATACGTTCTGATTTTGAATCTAGATGGAATCTGATTAATCCATTCTGTTTTCTCCTTCGATATAAAAATCGTATCTCTCCATATGAACACATATTCGGACAAATTTTCCTCGAGTTTCCGATAAATCCCACTAGGATCATACGATAATATATGTTCACATTGCCTTCCTTTCTAGTGGTCGCAAAGCAAAAATTAGTTTATCATAATGAATAAGTACATGAATAAGTAGTATAATTTTCTGTAGATGATCTAAGACAAGGCACTAGTAACTTTTAATTTTCCCTTTTATGTTTCTACGATGTAACAAATGTGTAAGTTTATAAATTCCGTCTCCACAACTTCACGACTTTCTATATATAAAGCTTTGATAAAGACAGGAAACTCTGTCGAAACGTTGGCATAATTGAATGTTTCTTCTTGGCCGATCCTCACCAAATTTCTTCATTACATAATGAATAAGACTTAGGAGATAATTCGGGGTCTTCATCCATGACATATACAACATACCACCAACTAGTACAAAAAGACATATCTATGCATATATATATATATATATATCATAATATATATTATAGTCCCACCACACATATAAAAAAAAAAAATTGCATGATGCATGAACCTCTTATTAAATTCTGTGGAACCTGTGGAACCAAATTTTCTTATTTCCCTGATTAAAATACAGATTATTTGCATGATGCTTTTAAATTCTCCTACCGTGCCCTATTCTTAACAAATGTCACCTTATCTCTCTCTAAACATATTCTTACTATAATTTAAACATAAATTAATATCATTTAAAAACAAGCATGATAAATAAAAACGAATACATTTGATTTCCTCTAATATTTATTTTAACTCTTCTCCAATTCGCCGTTTGCTGCCAACCTTCTTACATATCAATTTACGTACATAATTTCTTTTACTAACCCTGCTTGTATTTCACATTTATGTATTACTTGTACAAGCTTTTGACTGTCCATAAACTTTGTATCGCCTTTTTTCAAACCTTATCTATTCCTATTAGTACAGTATACTCCTGAAATAACTTATCCCCCCCCTAATAAAAAAAACTTGATAAGACACTGAGCATACTTTACAACACTATTAAAAATTTAGTTCTGGAGTATTCTGCAAAACAGTAAACAAATTTATTATACACTATTTTTCTAATGTCCAATCATAATATAACGAAGCCCGATCGAGAGAAAACGGGCTCTCTTTGGTACTCTCTGACTTAAACAGGCTAGATTGGGGAGAACCTGTATATAAGCCAGTAAGAGATCTAGGGTCGATCTATCAGATTCAACCATATACATCGCATCGTGTCATATCTCTACTCCCACCCTTTAATCTATAAAATCATTATAAGTCCAGTGCAGTTTGTGTAAGCTTATAGTTATATTATAATAGTGTCTTGATATCTCGTCTAATTAATCTAACCCAATTTCTCTCCTCATCAACTCCATTATAATAACTTACAATAAGTTCCATTTTGCCATTAATCACATACACATAGTAACCTCCCCACATAATTATATACAACCAACAAGTGTGAGTAACAAGTAACAGAATGGTGAACTCTCTAGACGAACTTGGTGAATTTGCTCTGACGATGGATGAAATCCGAATCAATTTGAAGTTTGTAGAACCATTCATATTTGCATGTGCCATTCATATTTATAAAAATTGGAGTAAAGAAATTCATGTGAGTGTTTCACCCATTTTTTTGTATTACTATTTAATGAACCTTGAATTATTATAATTTATTCATTTAAATTTATTATATCCTCACTATATTAATTAGATAAGCATTTTGTGCGATGTAATAAGGTTGTGAGAAGTATGCAGTTGTAGTAGATTTTCGATACCGTTAATGGACATCTAGAACTGGATCTATAACTTACTTTACTATTGACTTTAACTTAACCAATCACAAACTCTACTATATCTTTCTTCATAAGCTTTATTTCTTCAATTTCCTTTTTTACTTTGGAACCATTTAACTATGAGCGCTCATTAATAACTAAAACAATTTAATTCATTATTAACTTTTTGTTTTATACTAGGTTTTTTTTCACAAGTCCCACACAAACAAATGCCCACGCTTTATCACACTTTTTTTATACAATCTGCATTAATTCATGAGCTAAGTCTGTGTTAATCTTGGAAGTGAAAGTTCACTGATATTAGCGACAAATGTTTGGCCGATTTAACAAAAGATTTGTAGTAATAGTGGAAACAAATAGTCTCATGCTTTTTTACCACTAACAAACTACTACACCACTGACACCAAATTCATGCCTTCACCAAAGTCACTACAGAAATATCATCGTCATCGAAACACATAGCCTCGCCACTTTCTAATTCTTTTAATCTCTAAATATATATTTTTATAAGACCAAACGTTCTCACGCCTTGGCCTAGTGGCTAGCGCACTGGCCTTTTGTACTAGAATTCAGGGTTCAAATTCCCGTGAGGGCGTAAAGTCGGTGCTGACCCAGCATCATGATGAAAAGTGGGAAGCTACAGTTAGTAGCGCCCTAGGTAGCGAAGGCCGGAACTAAACGGCGTGGGAACTGCAGCCTGCTTACCACACGCCCCCCCTATTCAAATCGCCATCTAGCAAGCCTTGGCTCTTAAGACCAAAGCTAGATATGCACATATAGAATAAGACCAAGCTAGATTCGTAGCCGGGTGATCATGTATATTTTTACACGCCCATTTGTTAGAAAAAAGAGGTTGTTAGTCCATGAATAAACAGGTACATTTGACTTTTGTGGATTTCTAAAAAGCTTGAGATTTAGTGCCGCTGAAAATCTTTGTGAAGCTTTGGTTTATGGTATACGCACCATCCATGTCCTATAAAATAGTGCGAAAGTCAAGTTAAGTTTGGAAGCTCTATTTAGTTTGCCAGATTACGAAAAATTTGCATGCTACGACGGATAAAATACCAGACATTAATAATTTGTTTTAATACTTTAAAAACAATTTAATATGAGTCCAATGGCTCAGTTTACTTTGTTTAATGGGAGATATCTTCTTTACCTAATTATTAGAGCAGATTGTGTGAGATTTTCAATTCTCTATCTATATATATATAGTTAATTTTGCCCCTCGTTTCTCCGGGAAAGATCAAGGCACATTGGGTATCGGCTTAGGCAAATCTCGAGAGAGGAGTGGGGCGTTAAGCGAACGGTTGCGAGGGCTTTATACCGGGCTGTCCTGGTTTCCCAGGTGGATTATTGCGCCTCAGTCTGGGCGGATAAGGTGCACCAGACTCGGATATTACAGCAGTTGTCGGCAACGCAGCGCTCGTTGCTGCTCCCCATGGGAAGGTTTACCCGCACCGTGTCGACTGAGGCTTTGCAGGTGCTGACGGGTTGCCTCCCCTTGGATCTGGTAGTGGTTAGGTCCGCGGGTAGATATTTTCTAAAGCGGGTCGGGCGGTAAACTTGGGTAATATTAGTTTGGATATCGCACCACCCGAGGAAGACATAGCGGTCTGGGCCAGGGACGTAGCCTTTCGAGATTTGGATATCTTATTATTGCGGGAGTGGAATGAAAGGTGGAGGAATTCTACCAAGGGGAGGTAGCAGCAGGTAAAGTGGGGGTGTAGCATTGTTCCCGACAAATTGTCATATGCGGTTTCACCGTTGGTCACGGGGCATGGACAGTTGAATGGTAAATGAGCAAGGATGGGTCTGGTGGGGAATGGGAGCTGTAGGTGTGGACAGGAGGAGCTAAGTGAGCATGTGTTGTTGGATGCCCACTGTATTCTGATTTGCATCAGCGCTTGCAGAGGGAGGTTGGGTTCCACGTTGCCTTGGAGAATAATAGTCTGCCCCTGCTGCTCGAAAACAGTGCCGCGTACAGAGTTTTAGGCGTTTTGCGGAAGAAACATTTAAAAGGAGAATGGAATGGGTCAATAGGGGCGGATTGGGTAGGTAGTTTACAAGTTGGAGTGGAAGTAATTTATTGTGTGAATGTTGCATGAATGCGGGTTTTAGGCTAGCGGTGTAGTTATGACCCTCAGTTTTAGGCTAGTTTGTAAGATTAGATGTGGGGTTTCTCATACCCCCAGGAATATTGAGTACTGAGGGGCGTAACAGTGTGATCGGTTGAATGGACGAGCTTAGAGTGGAAGGGTGTAAATAAATTTTAACTATATTGGATGAGTGAAAGATAGATTGGATAGGGTTAGCTTAGGTTCTTTGTCCCCCCAGGAATATCGAGTACTGGGCGGACCTATAGGTTAGGATTAGCTAGGTTAAGTTCATTTCTATTGTTTCAGGGCGTCACGCTCTGCGTTAGGGGCATCATTTAGGTTAGGGGCTTCTATACGGGCGTGTATGCGCGCAGAGCCCAAGGAACCGCCAACCCAAGGTGCCTACAAAAAAAAAATCTATATATATAGTACATAGTTTTTTTTTCTTTTTCTTTCGTACTTTTATTGCTAATAAAAGGAAATAATGCGATCATATCAAATTGACGAAAGTAAGTTTACACCGGAAATATAATGTTTTGAGTATCCCAGAGTAAGAGAAATATTGTTTTTAGCGAATGGTGTGCGTGTATATATGTATATCTTTGTGCGTGTGTATGTGTGATGGTGGGGGGTATAAAAAATCGGTGGTAGTACAAACTTAATATTCCATTTTACTTACAACCACGCATCTGACATGCAAATTTTTGGTTAAAATCGTTCAGGAACTGTACCTTAACTAAATAATATTTTTCTCAGTTTTTGTGATTTTTCTTGAAACAAAAAGAGGCTTCAGAGATTTTCTTTAAACTTCATATAATATCAACAAAGATATAATTTATCTATTACTTTGAATTGAAACATTTTGCACGGGCTCTCTTTTAAATTTTTGAAAATTTAATTTAACCTTTTCTCTAAACTAGCACATCACATTACAATGTTAAAATCTGGAGGGGAAACACACACACAACTTTCTCTTACTCCAGTTCTCCAAATTTATATAATTGACAAATTTGTATAGTTTGTGTATGACAAATTAAATGAAATTCATGGAAAACTGAAAAAAAAATTGTTCAGTAAAAGTGCACTTCCGGTTTACTTATTTCCTTGATAACTCGCAATTTTAGCCATTTCTAATTTTGATTAATTTTTAATAATAAAGTGGTAATGTAAACACATTTCCGGTTATCCGATTTTTTTGACACTCGAAATATCAACAACATATTCAATTCTAATTAACATTATTTAGATGATAGAATTGTTTAATAAACTGAAGTAGCACTTTAGATGAAAACTTAACTCCACCTCCTCCCCTCAAAAGTGCCCTTAAATAAATTTTCCCAGAGGAATGTTTTAAATGAAAGTTGTAGCACTTTGTATGTGTAGTTGAGATGCCAAGTTTGAAGAAAATCGTCGAAGCCATAAGAAAATTGCAAAAAAATAAATAAAAAAAGTAACGTGGTACTTGTTGTGATGGTTGGTTCCGCAGAGCTGGAAAGCATCAGAGACATTGTCCACAGTAGCCTGCTTCTTCACTTTGTGGTCATCGACCGCTTTCGGGCGTTCGCCCATCTTCAGGATGCGTTTTTCAGACAGTGTGACAACACAGGCTTGCACAGAGCAAACTTAGTTTTTACAATCACATACTCACACTCACTTTCACATAAACATTAATAACACCTATAAACATTAATATACTTAATGATGAGGGATCATCATTATCATTTTGTGGTCCTGGCCGTTACAAAGACGTTTCGCGACAAACAGATTAGACTTTGGGAGACAAGAGCTTTGGAGAAACGCTGGGGGGGATACGCAGGGGTGCCTCCAAGCTATAAAGGCAAGCAAGCAGGGAATTTCGGAGTATCTCCTGTCTCTTAGTAGGACGGGTTTGAGGACCTTGGTAGGGATAGTGGATGGACACACTTGGGTATCCAGTCACTTGTTCAACATAGGGAGGACGCCGAGTCCCATTTGTCAGAACTGTGATGACAGAGTTGGGGAAACGGTGTATCACTAATTATGTCAGTGTCCCCGTTTCGCTGGAACTAGGTTTCGTATATTTGGGAGGACACCACTCTCGCAGGATTGCCTAGGCGAGTTGGAGTTTAGGGATATCTTGGGATATTGCAGATTAACCGGCAAGTTACCGGGGGAGATTAATTAAGGGGTCACGGGGGGGGGATCGGGGGGATAAGAGCCACCCACATAGGCTTAGGTCCCGCGCCTTTGGGCACCCGTTTGATAATAATAATAATATACTTAAAACATTTCTAGAATTCCAAATTTGAAAAAAAAAAAAACTGGTAACCAGAAGTGTGACCTACTAGAGAATAGGTTATTTTTGGGGATTTTTGTGAAAACTAAGTTTGCTCTGTGCAAGTCTGTGTTGTCACACTGTCTGAAAAAGCATCCTGAAGACGGGCGAACGCCCGAAACCGGTCGATGACCACAAAATGAAGCAGGCTACCTCCGGAAAATGTCTCTGAAACGTGGTACTTGTTTGAGGAATTTTGACACATAACCCACCGTCTGATGCCATGGTGATATCTAAACGGAATATCAAGTTTCAACTTTCTACAGTATTTCGTTTTATGAGCTATGCTTGTTCAAATACAGACACACATACAGACCATTTGCTAAAAACCACTTTTTTTTGGATTCAGGAGACCTCAAAATGGATATTTCCGGTGAAACCTTCATATTGAAAATTTGACACGATTACAAATAAACATTAATAACACCTATAAACATTAATATACTTAGAATATTTCTAGAATTTCAAATTTGAAAAAAAAAACTGGTAACCAGAAGTGTGACCTACTAGAGAATAGGTTATTTTTGGGGATTTTAGAATGTTCTTAAAACGGCAATAGTGAATTTTTACTTCTTTTTTTTAAACTTGGAATACTAACTGCAAGATACCGTAAATCTATCGCTTTCATTTGAAACATATTTCGGTTAAAAAAAATCGATTTTATAACATTTTGCGGAAATTATAGGGTTAAATTTCAAATGTTCTATATACATATGATTTGTTCAAAGTGTTATTAGCGTTATTTTCTGGACTGGATAGATACTGTCTCCCCCATCACTTCTATATTTATATTAGGTCAAATGAATAATAAAATTAAGAATATGGCGTTTGAGTGTTTCACACCAGGTTTCTTTTTTCTTTTTTTTTTATTTGAGTTCGTACAGAATGACCCAAATAAAAAAATAAATAAGGTAAGCTAATAGTGAAGACTTTTGAATGAAATTAATTCCTCTATGTGATTATCATCTCTGGAATAATTACCCAATTTTAAAGGCCGTTATTCTCGTTTTGGAAAGGCTGGCTTGTTCATAGATTAGATAGTCATAATTGGTACATTACATAGTCATGTCGGATAAAATGGGCGTTTAAGATAAGGGTTGTGGGCAGTTTGAAAGGGGAAAGGTGAATTAATAATTCTTTTAACAAATTTTAGTGAGATTAGTGGGGTATTCAGACTAGAAACGGAATCAACGGAAGTATTCTCTCTCCATATTACACTACTCTTCAAAAACATTACTTAAATGTCATTTTTTTTTTTTTTTTTAAACTTCATAAAATAAAGGAAACAAATTAACTGGCAACAACAACCCCAATTACAATCACGACTTCATTTCCTTATACCCTTCATTAAAATTTCTTTGTCTTCTTTGTTATCCCGGTCGTTGTTCTTCAGAACTTCATTGCCTTCATTAGTACCATTTTTTTTTTTTTTTTAATGCTTATAACTCATTATAATTTTTCCAAACAAAAGTAACAGAATCGATCACTAAAGGGAAACTAAATATTTCTTTTAGCAAATTTTAATGGGCATTATATCCGTATTTCAGTCGGATCGATTACTTTTACATTACGAATGAGCTTTACTGAATCGCAGCATTATTAGATGATAGCATCGTTTCAAATTTCTACGTCGGTCCAATCAATAAGTAACGAGACAACTCGATGTAGCACAAAAATGATTTACTTAATCAATACAAATCTTTGGCTACATAGTCCCCCCAACAACATTTATAAACTTGTCCCATCGTTCTTCTAATTTGTGTGTATGCCTCTGGCATAAAAATTCTTTGGGTTGATCTTGAAGCCACTTTTGCACCTGATTTTTTTTAACTTCTTCATTGGATTGAAAATGTTTCCCTCGTAGAGCCTCTTTAAGGGGTTCAAACAAATGGAAGTCCGCTTTTTGAAGTGTTTCTTGAGTTAACTGTGGCGTGTGTGGACGCCTCGTTGACATGAAGCAAATTTACGCCTATAGTTTATTCTGAATAATGTTATGGACAGTTCCAACACTCACGTGCACTTCTTCAGCTAACAGTTCGACAGTAATACCCCTGTTGTCCAGAATTAACGCGATAATGCGAGATTCGCGAAAGGAAGTTGCAACTGCAACCGGTCGTCCACTTCGTTGCTAATCACAGGCACTTACACGACCAATTTTAAATTGTTCTACCTATTTTGTAAACGTTCGAGCTGTTCAAACAATTATTCCCGTACACTTTCAACATTCTTTCGTGGATTTCACTACCTTTGATTCGCTCTGCAACTAAAAATCTAATCACTGAGCGTTGTTCGTCCGAGGTACAATGCTCGTGCGACTCGCCATAGTTAACTGAATACATTTGAGGTTATGATTACCAAATACTCTCGAAAAGCTGATGAGAAACTAAGTAAAAGGATGCCAACTTGACGCACTGAAACTATTGTATTGATTAAACAAACCGTTTCTGAGCTACAACAATTTGTCTCGTTAATTTGACCCTAGTATTTTTCTGATACCGTCCTTTTTGACTAATCAGACGGTGCTTATATGACTACAGTCATCCGTACAGTGTGAAATGGATTGCTGGCGGCAAGTCTTGCCTGCAGCCGGAATCATAGGCAGCCCCAAACAACTGCTTTACGACTCAAAGCGCCAAGTAAGGATTATCTTATCTCCCTACCACAAGCTATTCAATTTCACTACGGTAGGAGGAGAACAAGACTGCCTACCTCAATCCTCTAGGAGATCTGGAAGAAGAAGTAGATGAATTTTCTCATATAAGGGCTAGCTACACTGAAAAATTAAGTCTTATACAGACAATCTTAAAGAAAAGATCACCATCACCAACACTCTGCCAGTAAAGCCTGTCATTTTTACTCATGCTTCCGCTCTGCATATC